>CM061533.1:50233145-50547415 GCA_030545055.2 Neoaliturus tenellus | reverse complement strand
GGATCTGGGCCACTTCGCGGTCCAGATCGGTTTTCTTTTCCAGATGGATGCCCCGGACGAACTGTGACAAACAATCCCAGTTGCCCTCATCCTCCATAATCTTTCGGCAGATCGTGTCCACCGAAAAAAAACACCGAGTTTTCTTGTGGCCTCCAGGCGGGGCCTTTCCCAACGTGAACAGCGGAAGAAGGTGTATTCCGCGCCATGCCTCCTTTCTACCCATGGTTGGACCTGCTCGATGAGTCGCGCAGTCCATCGTCCTCGAGTGTCCTGCTCCCAGCTGTGTTGCCACTGCTTGAAGGTTCGGGAGCGCTCTTCTGTTCTTGCCGTGTCCTTGCCGATCTCGCCTTGTCTCTGATAAATCGCTTACCTCTCCCCTGCCAAACATAATCAATATTATGAATGGCCGTTCGTTGATGATGTGCCAGTATGTGGACGTGTGTAGGAGCCAGAGGAGACCGGCCGTCATGAGCTGAATGACATGCTGTATCTGATTATGGCTCCCTTGGTACCAACAATAGCGCGGGTGTTCGTTGATGATGTGTCAGTATGTGGACGTGTGTAGGATCCAGAGGAGACCGGCCGTCATAAGGTAAATGACATGCTGTATCTTATTATGGCTCCCTTGGTACCAACAATAGCGCGGGTGATCGTTGATGATGTGTCAGTATGTGGACGTGTGTAGAAGCCAGAGGAGACCGGCCGTCATAAGGTGAATGACATGCTGTATCTTATTATGGCTCCCTTGGTACCAGCAATAGCGCGGGTGATTGTTGATGATGTGTCAGTATGTGGACGTGTGTAGGAGCCAGAGGAGACCGGCCGTCATAAGGTGAATGACATGCTGTATCTGATTATGGCTCCCTTGGTACCAACAATAGCGCGGGTGTTCGTTGATGATGTGTCAGTATGTGGACGTGTGTAGGATCCAGAGGAGACCGGCCGTCATAAGGTAAATGACATGCTGTATCTTATTATGGCTCCCTTGGTACCAACAATAGCGCGGGTGATCGTTGATGATGTGTCAGTATGTGGACGTGTGTAGAAGCCAGAGGAGACCAGCCGTCATAAGGTGAATGACATGCTGTATCTTATTATGGCTCCCTTGGTACCAGCAATAGCGCGGGTGATCGTTGATGATGTGTCAGTATGTGGACGTGTGGGAGCCAGAGGAGACCGGCCGTCATAAGGTGAATGACATGCTGTATCTTATTATGGCTCCCTTGGTACCAACAATAGCGCGGGTGATCGTTGATGATTTGTCAGTATGTGGACGTGTGCAGGAGAAAGAGGAGACCGGAAGTCATAAGGTGAATGACATGCTGTATCTTATTATGGCTCCCTTGGTACCAACAATAGCGCGGGTATTCGTTGATAATGTGTCAGTATGCGGACGTGTGTAGGAGCCAGAGGAGCCCGGCCGTCATAAGGTGAATGACATGCTGTATCTTATTATGGCTCCCTTGGTACCAACAATAGCGCGGGTGATCGTTGATGATGTGTCAGTATGTGGACGTGTGCAGGAGCCAGAGGAGACCGGCCGTCATAAGGTGAATGACATGCTGTATCTTATTATGGCTCCCTTGGTACCAACAATAGCGCGGGTGATTGTTGATGATGTGTCAGTATGTGGACGTGTGTAGGAGCCAGAGGAGACCGGCCGTCATAAGGTGAATGACATGCTGTATCTTATTATGGCTCCCTTGGTACCAACAATAGCGCGGGTGATCGTTGATGATGTGTCAATATGTGGACGTGTGCAGGAGCCAGAGGAGACCGGCCGTCATAAGGTGAATGACATACTGTATCTTATTAAGGCTCCCTTGGTACCAACAATAGCGCGGGTGATTGTTGATGATGTGTCAGTATGTGGACGTGTGTAGGAGCCAGAGGAGACCGGCTGTCATAAGGTGAATGACATGCTGTATCTTATTATGGCTCCCTTGGTACCAACAATAGCGCGGGTGATCGTTGATGATGTGTCATGTCAGTATGTAGACGTGTGTAGGAGCCAGAGGAGACCGGCCGTCATGAGCTGCATGACATGCTGTACTTGGTTATGGCTCCCTTGGTACCAACAATAGTGCATGTTCTCGTACATGGGGAAATAAGCATTATAATATTTTTAGAAAAATAATTAAAAATATACTAAAAAGGGGTTTTTTTTGATGGGAAAAAATGTCACCATATTTTATCTTTCAATAATTAATCAATAGAACGGTTTTCATGATGAAAGGCTGTTTAATTACCTATATATTAATAGGCAAACATGATTCATTCTTTTCCATCTTTTTTTAAATTGTAAGCATAGTAGGAGAAGTCCTCTAATGCCATTAGAAACATAGTGGTTTTTTTCAATTAGCAATATCTTATTAAAATTCACATCGGCACCCAAGGATACGCCCTGCAGGCTTTCAAAGTTTAAATGTTAATTTTATGCAAGATAGTTAATAGATTGAACCTTTAGACGGCTTTTGAAATATAAAATTATTTCTAAATAATGAGAACAGATGTTTTAGTTGTAAAAATATTTCAAAATTAACTGGACCCACGTCCACGGATATTTTATTTGATTTTCTTCCAGGAGGTAATCTCTAGTATTATATTAAACAAAAAAGAATTTTTAACGAAAATGGGTTATTAAAAAAAATGTACTAAATGAAAACCGTCATGGAATAAGAAACAGTAGCCTCAGCTGGAAATGTCTACTGGCCAGTAGACTCAGCTGTATAGAAGTTAAACGTGCGTTCCCCATACGGCAAAACCTGGGGATCTCACATTTTCTGCAAGACCGAGATTTGAGGAATGAACATGACAAAAGAAGTATTGTGTTAGAAAATATCTGTATTTTTTTTAAATAGCTTGAAGCAGTTATAATACCGTAACTCTTATTTAACTTACCCAAAAAAATCTTGAGAGTAGAAAAGTTCCAATCATTCTTGCATATAACATGGTTTTACACTAACTGCCTTATCATAAATAAATAAATAGACTTCAAATGAGTGAAATAAATATTGTATGAAAAGTGTGAGAGTAAGATTTTAAGCCGTTGGTAATTTAAAAAAAAAAATTATAGTAAAATGTATGCAACTGTAAAAAAATATTTATTTACAGTTTCTAATACATTTCTCGGAAAATTTAATCAAGAATGACTTTAAAACAAATATAGATATAGCAACGTGTGAAACTTTGGGCCCACGCAGTTGTCAAAGAAACTTTAAAGCTGATAAAAAGTTTGTTTACTTACAAAGTACTTTTAACTGATCCTTTACAGAGTGTTCATAAGCCAGAATAAACCTTTCTTAAGCTACAATTGTTGCACTACATTGTCACTACGGGTTTGTAATATGTAAGTTTTTAATAACTAAAGAAGTATGTGATGTATATAAATATAAAAAAAATTACAATCAATTTTAGCGTAACACTTTGAACGCGGAATTATTATAAAATTTCATAATAATCAAACTTTATTAATTACATTTACATCAACTGATATCTGACCGTATAGTCCATAAGATACGTTTTAATAATGACGGTTAGTAATAGTATATACAATGAACTTTAAACTTGTGATAAAGATTTGTACATTTACTCACCTGTTAATTAACATTTTATAACTAATGAAAATAAAATTCTAAATTAATACGCATTTACTGTTACAATCAGCTCTCAAAAATTTTTTAAAGAAAATAGTTTACAATATGTATTAAGACTAAAAAGGTATTAAATCAGCTATTGTCTAACCGACTTATGTATAGATACATTTACGTACAAAAATGAATGACACATATCCATGTATAAAGATAATAGAAATTACATCTATTATCTTTAAGAAGTTAAAAAAATTACGAATACTATAAAAAATATGGTAAATATGTATTTTTCTGTGTAACCACTAATTTAACTAACTACACACACCAATATATTTATTCTTTATTATTGTAATAAAAAGTCAGCAAAATGCATTTCATTCCGTATTGAAACCGTTAGAACAACCAGTTTTAATATTGCATCGTCCCCTTGAGGATTTCTCGCGTCGCGTTTCATTGTAACTGCTTTACTGCCACGTTTTATTGGTTTTATATCTGCATAACCAATATATTATTCCTATAACCATACCTTTGTTATCAGTCTAATTTAAATGTATTACTATTTCACTAAGTTATAGAATTGTTTTATAAATACCAAATTTCAATTCATGACTAAATACAAATTTATAAAAGAAATTTTACAAACAGAGTAAACTTTTGTTTTCATATGAATAAAAAACATTGATAATTGATTAACTACACCGACCTTTCAGACCTTAAGGTCCATGGTCACAGTGAAATAGATGAATAAATGATAACCTCTATTAAAATTTTAATAAATATATAATATATAAGCTACTGATTTTTGTTTTGCTGTTTTTGCCAATAAAAAGGTGTTCTAATGGTTCTAATACATTTATTTAATATAACTGTTTTAAGCTTTGGTTTTCTTTCAGTTATATAATTTAGTTCTTGTTGTTAAATTGCATACCATTTATTTTTTATTTTACCTCAAATTTAGTAAAATTTGTTATTTAATTTAGCTAAGTTAAGTTAATTTAGACATATTAACTAATTTGATTCTATTATCTCTAGATCCTCTATAGTCTTAGATTTGTGGCTAGTCTTTATCATAGTTTCTGAAATATTTAATTTAATACTCGTCAACCCATTGCCAACCCTTCTTTTTTAAATATAACATGATGATTCATAAGTAAAGTAATTTTGATCTATTGCAATTTTTGAAACCTTTATTAAATATTTAGTTACATTTCTTAATAAGGCATAGCACTGGATTAATTATTCTTTTAGTCTATACAATGTTGCACAAAACGTAATACTAGAATTCGTGTTATACACATCAAATAATAAAAAAGTGCGTTTTAAAGAATTTTTATGTCTTTAATTTGTTTATCAAATATGGTTATAATAAATTAATTCGTAAAAAAACTCTGTGTGCAATGATTAAAAATAAAATAATAAATTTTTTTAAAGCAGTGTTATAAAATGAAAAATGTTTATTTTTTGAATAATTTAGGCTATTAAACAAATAAAAAATTAATAAGCTATCAACTTCATACAAGATATCTATGACCCCATGTCTGAATTATTTTATAATGACATAAAAACTGAAAAAAACTTGAAGGTACAATACTGTAAAGTAATTCTTAATTCTTAAACAACACTTTTTAAATTTATTTATTTTGTGTGGGACTTTGTATTTCCTTCTCATCTTACCCGTTCGTAGAGATAAAGAATAATTTTATTCATCCAAATTTATGAAAATTATTCTTTGTCAATATTTAGCAGTAAATTGAGACGTATAAAATAGATTAATAAAGCAAAAAATCAATATGCTAAAATTATTATAATTAATAATATACATTGTATTTTATTTTAAAGGTGTTAAACACCTAAATACAACCACAAACTTTGTTGCGTAGCACAGATATTAAAAGGACACAAGACCCTGCACAAGTTTCCCAAGTAAACAATCTTTATTAAAACTAATATCAAAGTTCGTTACATGGCCTGTGTTTACTCTTCATATGCAGCCAAGGATATGACCTCTTTCAAACAGCACTTACCTTATTTTCCATCAGGTTACCTTCTAAATTTTGTATGTTATAAGTAATAGAACTTTTTAATACAAACAAACAAAAATTAAAAAAGTACCATTCATTACCTTTGGTATTTATAGCTTAATAAATAGGCATTTTATTTGACTTCCTTTCAATATATGTAAAATATCGAATAATAAGGAGGTATTGTAGAAACGAGCTTAGATCTAATTTACTCTTGCATTCATGTATCCACAGCAGGTGGAAATATTTTTCTAAAAAAATTAAACAGACTAGGGGCACGTGATCAAAACCATTACTTATTGGTTAGAACAAAGTTTCCTAGTGGAGTCTGGCAGTTCTTATGATAAAACGCGCCACATTGAAAGTAAATTGGGAAGCTGGGTATCACTAATCTGAAAGCAATTTCCTAAAATAAAAAAATAAAAATAATAAAAAAACACCAAAATGGCCAAATGAAATAGAAAGGACAAATATATGTTCAAAATATGTAATAGAGGGAGAATTTACATCAGTTATCGAGAACTGGAGCTAATTCGTCAAACGGATGACTTTTATCAATACTTTTTCTTCAATCAATGTGGAGCACGTAGACTGTCGTGGTAACATTTGGAAGCACCTGATAAAACCATGAAGATGAGAGGAAGTAGGAGTTGCAATATAAGAACAGTTAGTACTCAATGACCCATCCTTCTATTTATTAATATTGTTGATGGTTGCCAATACCATTAAAGAATGTAAAGAGGACCTGTAATCTGCATTAATTTAACAAACAAAAAATAAAATATATAATTAAAAAAAATTTACAAGAGAATTGAGGATTGTATAAACTTGTGGACAAGTTTATTCAGCGTGAGGGGGAATATAAAGATATAAACAAAAATTAAGTTATTAATAATTTATTAAGTATTAGAATCAGGAAAGGCAATATTTCATTTCAGATAGTTCACGATGAAACAACAAAAATTGATTGTTAAGCACTTCCTGTTGACTCAACAAGACGTCAGACAGTTCAATAAACGGCAATTCTGCAACCATGCAGAGTTGCTAAAACAATTGCTGATCCCCACCTCAGCCTATCACAAAGAAAGCAGAACAAAAGTTTACAAAATTTTGAATATGATTGGCCAGTAGGCGGGGACAAGGAAATTGGGGGGAAAAGATTCGAGCAAGAAGAAGGGGGAAAAAAGGAGGTTTAGAGTGGAACATGACTGCGACGGATTAGGAGGTAGTTGGGGAACCAGGAGATTTAGAAGTTCTGGACAAGTAAATAACTTCCAGTCTTCAGTCACAGGCCCCAACCATCCACCCATCGTCACCTGCTAGACACCCTCACACACCCCGGGAGCACGTGGTCCAACACAACCGAGCAAGGACCGTCTAAAGTACTCCAAGGACCCTGCCCAAAGAACACCAAGGAGCCTGCCCAAGGACTGCCCGAGGACCCTGCCCAAAGAACACCAAGGAGCCTGCCCAAGGACTGCCCGAGGACCCTGCCCAAGGAACACCAAGGAGCCTGCCCAAGGACTGCCCGAGGACCCTGCCCAAGGAACACCAAGGAGCCTGCCCAAGGACTGCCCGAGGACCCTGCCCAAGGAACCCCGAGGAGCCTGACCAAGGAGCCTGCCCAAAGGGCTGCCCGAGGAACCTGCCCGAGGAACCTGCCCAAGGACCCGCCGTCGCAGCCACCCTCAGCCACTCCGGACGACTTGGGTTCCCGACAACGGTATGTCACAACCACCTTCAAAGTTGGGGGCGATGAGGCCAAAAATGATTAGGAGGATTTAGTGCAAAGCAATTCCAAAGTACTAAATAAAATTCAAAGGAAGGAACAGGAGAGGTAAATTTGATAGTAAATTTTGAAGAAACAAATTAATGATAGAATAACACAATTAATAATAAAAGTGAAAAAAAATGGACCCCGTGTTAAAAATCAATTTAAGTTGATAAATAAGTTCAACATAGTCCACATGGGCTCATTGTAAATAGCCTTGTAAATAATTGTTAATCTTGTAAATAATTAATTTTGTCGTCAATATTCTCGTAACATTTATTATTACATTGTCATTTTGCCTATTCTATTTATTTGTTTATTATATTTAATACATTTAAGTAATTTGAACAGCGACCAAGGAATACTATAGACTGGAAATCCCTATCCTTTAACATTGATAGGTGTTGAAGCCACTTTCTATAGTTCCACATAGATGCAACTAGCGGGTCTACTGCTCGCGACAGGCGCAAATTTTAATTCGCCGCGATTCATTAACACTGTAAAAAAATATAGTTATAGTCAAGGTAAAATTTTCATATTTTAGTATGATGAACATTACTATATAACGGTGCCTATGGTAATATTTTTATGTCGAAATTAAAATAATAAGACGAAGAAAAAAATACAAAATTATAGCAAAGCACCTTTGTTTGAAATTCATGACATCAAAAAGTTAGTAAGCGAGAAAGTTTTTTATTTATTGGTCAGGTGAATTTTGTCAGCGGGAAAGTTGTTGCAAAAGACTTAAATCGCAACTTTGTATGTACAAATTTTTTTGTAGAACGCTTCATTTTGGTTATATTCTAATTCAAAGTTAATAGTTTAATTGCCGACGGGCCGGCTGCCGCGACCCGTGCCGCCGCGCCGTTCGGAGCACTTGTCGCACGTATACAACTTTGATAGTTTATTACTTTATTATTATTATTTCGTTAATTATTATCTTTTAAAGGTGATTGTATCTAAAATAATTACTGAAACACTTTATTATTGAATAATGACTAACGAAAGGCATTAATAAACAAGAAAAACATTTCCTTGAAAACGACAATATGTATTAACAAAATTTAAATATGAATAATTTTAAAAATACATAGTTATTTAAAACAAAACAAAAATTAGCTTATACAAACATAATAAGACACTAGATATTACAAAAAATACATTGATATATACGGTGTATTTTCAATTGAAGTTTTAATTGATATTTGATACGGTAAATTTTACTAAGATAGTTATTAGAAATGAAAACTGTTTGTTTTTAAAACAGAAAAAGTAGCCTCCCTTATTGACTGTGTAACATGGCTGTTAAAGCCTGCCTATCAATATTTTTACACACAAATTACTTCCACAAAATAGTTAATATTAAGCAACTTTATGATATAAAAAAGTTCTGAACTAAAAATAAAAAATAAAAATAAACTGACAGTAAAGGTTTAATTTTGCCCCCTTCTCTTAAAAAGTAACCACACTGATCATAACAACAAAAATGATCTGGTAATAGTCCAGGCAACGAAGAAAAAATAGGGGAAAAAATTCATGTAGAAGACAAATTTGGTACACTTGCAGGGGAAGGTTTCTTAAACAACATACTAAAAGTACTGACCCATAGGGGTGGAGCTAAAATGATGGGATGGCCCACGTGGAGTCAGAAATAAATCTTTCGTCGATCAATGGGTTTTTGTACATCAAATTAAAGCTAATAAGTAGTAGAATTTAATGCCGCAAACCCCATCTCAAAAAGTTGCCTGAGTCGAAAACGGCAGCCTGTCAAACTTTGAATATTTTAACCTAAACGCTTAAAAATGTAATAATTTTCGAAATACTTGACGTTTCGAGGTGCGGTTTGCGGCAAACGTTTGCTATTACAATTACCTTTGTAAACGTAGATAGCTTGTCATAAGCCTATCATATTACCCTTGAACCATCCTCTACATGAACGTCCCAAAGAGGAAGTTAAAAAAAAGTTTCTTAGTCCATAGCCATGCTATACATAATTTTAAAGGTCTTAATAAGGAGAGTACATAGCTGAAAACCAGACCTCAAAAGGTCAAATATGTCGGAAGTTATAGCATTTCAAAGTTTTGATAGTATAATTTTATTCCAAATTTTCATTATCATATATCTCCTTTACTATTAATCCTAGCAAAAAAGTGCAAAGGACCTTCTTTGTAGATAATTTTACGAACTTTAATTTCACTTCGAACAAAATTTTTGCTAGAGGCCATAGGTTTTGAGTTATTTACAAAAAACAAAAAAGGGGACCTTTAGTGCCCCCCACCCCTTTAGCTCCACCCCTATGGGTCAGTACTTTTAGTATGTTGTTTAAGACACCTTCCCCTACAACTGTACCAAATTTGGCTTCTACAGTATATGAATTTTTTTCCCTATTGGGTCATTTTTTGTCTTCGTTGCCTGGACTATAATATCAAATGACGTTGCCATGCACCAAAAAGTTGACAATTCTGACACTATCTCGCACATGTGTCTTAGATAAGCGTCGTGTAGGTCTATTGTTGTTTATATATGTACTGGTTGTGTCAACAGTTAGTTGTCCATATGCTGTATGTCTAAATTGTGTCGGTAGTTAGTATTCAGTAATTTAGTGACAATCTATAGTTTTATGGTTTATCATGGAAGGAAATCGTATTAAACGGGGACGTCCACGTACACGCCCAATAAAAGAGCAAAATCTTATCATTCTGTTGGAACGGGCGTACCACTTCGCAGCTAAGCTAATTGCATTCCATCATAAAACATTTTATAAATAGTTTAAGGATTTATTGATTCCTAATTATATGACGAAATCCTAAGTCATAGTGATGGATAACGCTTCTTACCACAGTATAAAATCCTCGAAAAAGCAGAAACAGTGTATTTTACCAAACAAGTTAAAGCAATAGAGTATTTCATATTTTGTAATAGTTTATAGTTAACATAAATAGAGTGTGTAGTAAACATTAATTAGACAGTGATAAAATGTTAAAGTATAATGCAGTTTCAACAGTTGGTGTAAGTTATTGACTGAGCAAACTGAAAAACAAATTTACCGTAGGCCTAAAATAAATTGATTAGTTAGTAGCTATTTTTAACACATTTGCAGCTAATCAACTACGTGCCTGTGAAAAGAAACACCTACAGTTTTTTCTTAAATTATTATTGCACCCGTATGCGACACAATAAGGCATCGTTAATCAAAATTACTCATAGCGCAAGAGTAGTCGCTGCAATGACAGTGACCGTTCATAGCCGCTAGACGCTGGGTATTGTGCGACGCACGCGCACTCACGTGCCTGTCTCCCCTTCACCATAGGCGCAGCCCGGCTTCAATCCGCGAGCCACATTGCCAGTCTATAGTATTCCTTGGTCGCTGGATTTGAAGGACAGTGATTCACAAAGAACTTGCCCTAGTAACAAGAAGTGATTAGGTGAATTTGCTTACTGAATACCAAAATATACTTGTTTTGATTGTGAGGAAGAAGGGACTTGAGGCTGGAGGCCACATCTGCATTAATATAATATATATAATATAAAGTACTTCTTATGTCAAAGTAAGAACACAGTTGTATACCATGTAAAAAATAGATGGGACCGGAGGCCTCCATTTTTGAATGCTTAGTAGATATAGCTAGCAATAAATCATTATTTGTTCACAAATACTGTGCCTGCTCAATTTGATCCCTACCTTTCACTAGCCTAAGCGAGTAGGAAAATCTAATATATATTCAAGGGTAGAAATACTAAGAGAAATTCTTACATGGTGGAGGCGCCGGGTACCACCCGGCGCCTCCTTAAAGCGGCCTTAATTGTAAAGGTGAAAACCAATCCGGAAAAGGATTGAGGTCACCCATCCAATGGTAGAATTAGTGAGTGTTTTGATTAAATGCAAGAAGAGTGTTTTGTTAGGTATGCAAACGGTCATAATTGTATGATAATAATTTTCCGGTGATCAAAAGTAAGAAAAAAAGGGTGCCACATGTTGTTTCCATTTTGTAACAGATTCAAGTATGTACTAAGCTATATTGTTATAGCCAGCCAGCAAACCGACATACAATCACAAAAACTTTTCCATTCAGTACACCATATAAGGTATGGACATTAGGCCTATAATACTTTAAAATAATTTTAAGATGTCATTTCTAAACTAAAAAACACAAAATGCATTCATATACTGTATATATATATATGACATGTCTAACCATTTAAATAAGCATATCAAGGATTATATTTCAGCCCCTACTGCCATTACTGTTATTTTATGATTTTTTTAAAAGGGGCGTTTGGAGGTCAACAGGGAAAAAACACACACACCTATCTAGAAGAGTGGTGATAGAAACCATCCAGATGGTTATTGGCCTATCTCTCTTGTTCCAATTTTTGCAAAGGTCATTGAGAATATCGTTGTCAAACGATAACGAAATCCCTCTAATACATTTACCATTTTCACATTCCCAGTTTGGTTTTATAATCAGCAGGTCGACAACGCATGCCGTTTCGAAGCTTCCACAGCGGATGTTGTGGTGAATCCCTCAACCTTTAAAGGTTTTATTTTCCTGATCGAATACAAATTGTGAGTATAAATGGTGAAGGGTCTTCACCTGAAGTCGTGAGGTTCAGTGTACCACAGAGGTCAGTTCTATTGTTTCTAGTTTCTACTACTTACTTACCCAGCTGTACACTATGGCCGTCATATCGCGATGTGAAAGACAGGACATTTTTGATGATGATTTCTAGTTCTACCCGAACTGCCTGATCAATATTTAACTTCAAATATAAAATCTCAGTTTTGTTTTGTCAGAGGTCTGTGTGTAGGGGAAAGTTTTTAGTCAATTAATTCTGAAATGCACTTTGTAATCATTATACCAGTTTGAACCTATAAATGAGAATATAAAAATATGTTTATGTAATAAACTGAATACTCATAAAAACATCCAAATTAAACACTACGATATAAAGTTATGGGATGACGTAGGTAAAATATTACTGTGACATGAGAAAATTGTTTTAAGGTTATTAGAATATAATAAATAAAAAAAGAAAAATAAACATTGAATGAATAACTTAGTTTACACATAATGGGCAATTTTGTTAACGCCTCGGCAGCCACAGCAGCAATCCGTAGCAGCCAATATTCCTTCTTCCGCTAGTAGGCAGTGATGTAGCACTTTCCAAGTCCAAACCTCAATCCGGAGAATTTAGATCCAATTATTTTGTTAATTAGAAGAAACGAAAGATATTTGCTCTATAAGATAGTATAAGTGTTTGAAAACCACATTTTATTAATAGATTAGGTAAATATTATGTAGATCAAGAATACTTTAAGATATAATTATCGGGGAATAAGAGCTCAAAGGATTGTGTATAATAAGTTAGATTGATAGCGATTTTTTTCTAAACATAGTCTTAGCTATAGATCTATGGGTTACGGTCAAACAAAAGAATCTATTTATGATACGGGAAGTGTTTATGCATTGTGAATCGGGTAGGGACGTAATTGAAGGACAAATTGTAAAGCATTTATTGCTAACTTTTGTTTTGCTTTATCACTGATTGTAATTATAATTGAATATAAAGTTAATCAAACATTTAAATTAATCTGAGAACATGACTTGGTACTACCGAACGTTAGTTCTGTTGTCCCAAGCAGTACAGCACCCCCGAGGGAAGTGTAATGTCAAACGCCACTGTACCCATGTGGATCGTACCACACGTCTTGTAAACTAAATGTCACAGCAGCGCAGAAGAGTGAATGTAATTCATTTTTATAATTTTCAAAGAGGTTTATCCTATACTCTTATACAAGCAATGTTTGCTTGTTTGCTTGCTTGCACAGTTATCTCAAAAACGGCTCCGACGATTTCCTTCAAATTTTGGAATATGGGGGTTTTGGCCACCAGAAATCGATTGGAGCTGGTCCCATAGCTGGGAAAAATCCGGTTTTCGCGCTAGAGCCCTTCAAAGATCCCATGTTATCCTTATGGAAATTTTTTAACTGAACAAAAATCAGCTGATAACTGTAGATAAAATAAACCAATGTGTTACATCTTTAACCTGTGGTTTTAGGAAAATCATACCAATGTGCAGCAAACCTTCCGCCTGGCGAGTGAGCGGAGCGAACGAGCTTTGTGTGAGAAACGAAAGTAATAATTTTACCGAGCTTAAGCTCGGTCCCCCTGGTACTATATTTAATGTTAGAATCATTATAATGTATTATCATATTTAATCAAACAAGGTAAAATGAAGAACGTTATCATGTATAATGATTGGATTTATTGATAAAAAACATAACTTTAAATTTAAAAAAGATACAACAAACGGAACATCACTGATAGAATGAAATTTTATCAACCCATGAAAAGCAATATACAAATGACACATGCTATTTCCAGTAAAAAATCAGGAAAAAATTAGAATGTAAGTTTTAGGTGTTAGTGGATATTTTAGAAAACACAAAAAAACTTGACAAAAGTCTAAATATTTTTATCGGGATTCAATAGTAAATTTATTTGTTATTAACATTAAATTGAATTATGTTCAGCTCATTTAACCAAAACTGTCACTGTCTACTAGAAAATTTACAAAATTATTTTACACCTAACGTATTATTAAATAGGTTAAGTTCACAAATAATTCATAACATTAAAAATAATAAATATACTAACCTTTTCATATTTACATTCAATTAAACTTAAAATTATACTGCACATTAGTACTATACACTAAATTTATGAATTTTAATACATATTTAAATAAATTGCAAAACAATCTTCAAAACTCTAAATGATTTTTCTCTTTGAACAAATTATAAGCATAAATTTGATCTTTGGTGAACAAAAGTTGTGAAAACTAAAAATACAATAAAATATCCTAGGGAGTTGTGAGTAACATTTGAAAATTTGTTAACGCAAGAACACGAAAACATAGAAAATTAACTATATAATTAATAGACAATAGATTTGCAAATTTTTAAAATAAACATAAAACAATGAGGCTTTATAAAACAGAGTCTTAAATGACACTTAAACTTAACAATTTAAGATACATGAATATTGGATTTTATATGAAAATTCATGGACTTAAAAGTTAATTCACATTAAATCCTTCTGCCTATTGTAGAATGCAGCACTACGATGCAGTGGAGTTAGGAGCAAGTAATTAATTACCTTTCTGTACTCCATTATACTAATGAGCCTTTGTTACATTATTCATCTTGCTTCAAATGAACCTATTAAAACTTTAAAATGTTTATGGTTCGCAACATTAATGTCACATCAAATACAAACAGCTCCTAAATTATTATAGACGGTAACGAGAATTACTTAATGTGTTATGTATATTTAATTCTTATTTTTAAATAAAAAAGTATAATATAATTTAACTTTTTTCAAACCTAAATTTGATTGAAATTTATTTTTTATCTATTCCGTTGAATATTCCATCAAGTTCACAAGGATAAGTTACAACCATGTGACAAACCCTGCCCTAAAGATTCTGGATGTCAATAATAGAAATTGAAAATCAGAGCAAATATTTAGGTTTTATATTTTCTAAGTATTATTTAAGAATAACAAAAAGTATTCATTGTATAAAATGGACGCTTTTGAATTTACTAGTACAGGAGAACCTCGACATTGGACACTTACTTTACTTTGTGAGTGTACAACAATCTAATTGTCGAACTACATGGAGAATATGGAGTATAATATCATGAGTTTTCTTTAAGAAACACTAAATTTGTATGAAACCATAACTTGAATAAACTTCAACATATCAAACATTCAAATCATTCACCTCTTTGTTCCCATTTTCACATTTTTAGTCTCCAAAATGGACACAATCGGACGCTACTGAAATGATAATTCAACAAAGACCGTTCCAAATCTCACGAGTGTCGAATTACCGAGAGTTGAACTGTCAAAGTTCTACAATATGAGTGTTGGTTATATTTTTATTTGATTTCGTTTTTGATGATATTTTTCATCAAAACTAAAGAAATGTAATTGAATATGCCCACTTAAACCGAAATTATTAATTATGTAGTCTCTCCATAACGAGCAGCCCGACGTTATCCGATAGCTTGTAATGTTTTAGTTCCTTAGCTATAGAGCTGTTGTACGAGTTTGTATGGACTAAATACTGTGAATAACTATTTTTTCCTACAGCTCAAAGTAGGTTTTTATTTATTTACTGTCACTTTGTTTTATTTTAGTAATATATTTTTTAACAAAAGTACTGTAAAAATAAAACGAAATGTTTATTTTCTATATCAAAATATTTGAAGTAATCTAACATAACTGTCACTGAAACGTGGAGTGAGATATAAATGCCTAAACTCCATATTTGTGTTGCATTTTACATGTATAGTAATACGAAAGAATTATTGATACCAACAGCTAAACATCTTGCATATATTTTATTTTTTATTAAGTAAGAAGCGAATCAATTTGCAATTTTGCACTTAGTTTTACTTAACAAACTATGTTTATAATTTTACAAATAAAAAATTATTCTTGTAAATAAAAACTGAACTATTGATGAACGGTGTATGTACTCATGATAACTACGGGATCCATGTGAATAAGTCTCATAATCTATGTGGAGCATGGGCCTTAGGGTGACGCTTCTTAGTAAAGTTTTTGCACGAGTGCTTTTGGTTTCTCTTAGTGTAAACTATCGTGCATTACAGATAATATTATAGAATTTAATTATAATCCACTATCTTCAAAATGTTTTGTGCATTTTCTATTCCAACTATGCACATATTGAAGAGAGTTTGGCCAACACAACTCCCTTGTGGAATACTGCCAACCTTGGGAAATGATGAGAAAACCAGACCATCTACTCCTGTGACCTGTGATCTGCAAGTTTTATATGAGGTTAAACATCTTAGTGTAGAGCTCTCAAACTTAAGAGAGCTCACACTTATACTTAGTGTAGAGCTTGGCAATCAGCAAAATGTCAGTCACAGAGTCAAATCCTTGTGATTAATCTAAAGCTGCTAATATACTACACTTCGCAGTATTATTGCGTTTATATTTTATCAGTCAGATCAAGCAAAGTGGTGCGTGTGATTATTGCTGATCCAAAAATGTTGAACTTGTTTTCCTCGTGATGACCTCTAACAAAGCTAAATATATTAAGACAAAAATAATAATAGTTATTATAATAAATAAATATAAAACAAAGCTCCCCCGCGATCGCAAGCTCTTTAAAAATAGTGTATCATAGATATTTAAAAAATTAAAGATAGGTTTTTCAGCTCTTCACATTTTTTTTACTAAATGCAATATTTTTTTTTAACTCATATTATATATAGCACAGTTTGTTGTAAATCATAGCTTTGAATGCATGATGCTGAACCCAATTTCACTATTGAACAGTAACTAATAGAAGGCGTGTGTTTTATTACTTGGCTACTATAAATTTGAAAAAAAAAAAAAAAACTGATACGCACGGTAATTATGACATAGATGATCACATCTTTTACTTCAAAAATACTCGTTTTAATTAATTTAAGTAGCTTCAAAAATATATTGTTAAAATTGTTCTTTAAAAATAAAGCAATCTGAAATATATCTCACTATTGTTTTGTTTTAATTTCTATACTTTTGAGAGGTCATTTAAATCGCAGAATCTTTTTAAAGTTTTGGGCTTATAGATGCACACAAGTTTAGAAAAGTCTATATCCTTATGGTTATTTTCTAAGATTACATCAATAACCCCAACTTAAAACACTCCAAATAAGCCATTGAACGAGCCTCAAACAGATATTTGAAAAACAAAACTCGAATATTAATCAAATATTTGATTTAAATAGTGTTCTTTTTCATTTTGGCTTATTCATTTTCTATTTCGTACAATTAATTAAAGTAGGAGGTTAATTCCATTAATAATATTTCAATTTAATGTAGAATATTTTCAATATAGTTTTTTATTGTATATTCAGAAAAAGTCATGTTAGGATACATGTTTTAGACCAAAAGATACAGACTGGCCTTTTTATTTTTGAACTGTAACGAACGAAGAGCCTTTTGTCATACCTGCAAAGCACAGCAGCTACGCTGAACAATTGGAAAGTGAAAACTTCAATATCAACTGAGTCTGTAGTTTACAAACGAATTGACACATTCATATGTTTGCTATTTCGTCAGATTGTTGCTTTCAATTTGCCTTTCGGCCGATTAAAAAGTGAGAAACATTTAATATTTTTTTTACAATTGCAATAAAAAATCTAGTTTTTCTTGCGTTTTTACTTTTGGTCTAATAATTTAATTACTAGCTAATAAAATAGTGATTACCCCAGAGTATCACTCGAGTTTTTGCTTGTAAACTGTAAAACATATAGTAAAATATTTAATGGTAATATGTATTAAATGAAATATAAAGATAAGAGATGATCTTTGAATGTTAAGAAAAATAAACTCAAACAAATCGATTAGGCAATTATTACACGTCTTAATGCAAGTATATTTATTATGAAGATACATTTTTAATTTAAATAATGCCTTTTCGAAAACAGAAAAATTACAGATATTTTAATATTTATGTAATGTGATAAATTTTGGGCGACCTGAAATTGTAGATATATCAAATAAATCAACTCACCGTCAATGCAATTCAAAATTTCTATCCTCGTGGACAGTAACCATTTTGAGGTTCGCAAATGTTTAACCTCAAGACTTTGCTGAAGATGTTCCTATTATAAAGGGAGAAACAATTTTCAACGAGGATAAAACTTTTGGATTTGGATGGTGAGTTGATTAATTTATTATATAATGTAATATTATTAGATTTTCATCACACTACATCGATATCACTTGTTTTTTATTCACACTTCTAATAACGAAACACCTGTTTTCTCGGCCTAGGCCGGCAAAGTTTTCCGGCATAGGACGGTAATGGAAACGGAAGCAAAGAAATATACAACATAGTAAGGTAGGTAACAACACCAAAAACAACAACAACAAATAACAAATCAGTGACGTTTTTGGTAGTTCAGCTGATAGCAACTGTCAAAAATATATGACGTAAGTGGGGTAAAAAGGCCGGTTCTGCCCCAGTTCAAGGTCACGGAGTTGTAACTGATTGGGTTGAGTTAGGCCTACAAGGGGGTTATAACGGCTGGGGTTTTTGACATTGATGGATGGTTTGGGAAGTGAGTCAAGATTATTCGGAGGGGGTTTCAAAAAAGGTAAGCCCCGAAGGTTACATTGTAGGAGGGCAGAATTTATTTAATCAAAGAAAAGTAGTGGTTTTATTTGGGGAGGTGTTGAAGTGTTGTTTACTGGTAATGGAGTGGTAGACGCCAAAGGTGATAGCGGTGAGAAGATAAAAGTACACTATCCACAGTACGCATTTGAATAGTTGTAATATCTGAATCATTTCTTGTTGATTTTTTGTTTCCTATTGTAGTTTGTTGATTTCGAGTTTGAGTTTATTCTTTTCCAATCGTGATGTAAGTGAAAAATCATTCATTATCTTCGTGTGTTTAGTGTGTGCGGGTGAAACGGGAGCGGTGTTGACGGTCGGAAAGTTGGTGATGAAATGGGGAACGGAGATATGGACAGGACATAAGTAGTGTCAAATTGTTGGTGCTGGCTCAGTTCAAGGTCACCTGAGGGATGACGTCATCGAGGTCAATGACCTCACCGATGACGTCATCGATGACGTCATCGATTGCGTCATCGATGACGTCATCACTAATGCCGTCATTTCTATGACGTCACACCCATGATGTCACAGAAATGACGTGCTGATGACGTCATCACCCCTTACGTCATCAAAATGACGTCACCGACGCCACTGAGGTCAAGGTCACGCCGAAACTTAAAATTTTTTGGCACTTTTGCCGTTTCTCGCACTACGCTCCGAGTTTCAGTCAGAGTCCCCGTGACCTTGACCACTTGGAGCGAATTTTCGACGAGAAACGGCAAAAGTGCCAAGTTAAACTCGAGTTTCTGACATGACCCTGCCTAAATGGGCAATCGGTTATCCCTCAGGTGACCTTGAACCAGCACAACACCAACAATTTGATATTACTGTGACCTTGAAAACCTAACAATGGAGCGCCGACACCGATGCGCACCCCACGACAGCCACCGAGTGACTGACTGTCAGGCTCTGTGTATGCTAGGTATATCGGCTTGAGAGACTAAGACTCTAAACTGTCAGGAATGGGAGTAACTAACTGAATTTTGCAAGGAAAAGTCATTTCATCCAATATTTTAAACAAATCCTCATCAGTAAAACTGACATTAGTCTGTTTTGTATAAAACTTAGGGTGTCCGCGCAACAGTTTGCGCCACTTAGCTAAAGTTGAAACTCTCTTAACTTTGAGTGGTGGACAGTGAGCAACTAATAAAGTCTTAACACGGCTAAGTTTCTTACCTAAAGTGTCCTGCGACATGGCTTCACCTCACAAAAGTCCGCACAATACTGAGAGACTGCTTGTAGCGCATGAGTCAAGGGAAAAGAGGTGGGGGAAACAGCAGGAGTGGGGGAAGGTCACAGTGGCGGGGGAAGGTGAGGTGGTACGCTGGAGTATCGCATCACTTCACCATGAGCTGTCCTACAGTCAACACACTGTTCTCTTGGCCGGAGTTGGCACTAGAAGAAACATTCCTGTACAGCTTAGGCTGTGAGAGCCGTGGAAGCAAAGTCAAAGTGGAAATTGTGTTAAACTCCAAGATGAAGAGTCTCCTAAATAAACTAATTGTATCCTTGCAATCTCCTATAACTTTAGAGAAATACCACTTTATTAAGCGACACCTTATACTTTGGCAAAACGAAGCAGAAATGGAAAAGATTACAGTAAAATTAATTTAACTTAAAACTTGGACTGGACACTCATGGCGATACCACGTGGCGTGCAAACGCCACCCTAAACATTACAAGTTAGGTTATTGAGCACCTCTGGTACGATAACCGATGTGCTAGAGTTAAAGTGTGATGACCTTGAGTCAAAACACAGAAATACTACAAGTCGATCCCGCCCCAGAGTTAAAGTGTGACGACCTTGAGTCAAAACACTGAAATACTTTAAGTCAAAATCATCCCAGAGTTAAAGTGTGATGACCTTGAGTCAAAACACAGAAATAATACAAGTTGCTGCAGTCTCAGAGTTAAAGTTTGGTGACCTTGAGTTAAAATACTGAAGTACTACAAGTCGATATTGCCCCAGATTTAAAGTGTGATGACCTTGAGTCAAAACATAGAAATACTACAAGTTGATACCACCCTAAAGTTAAAGTGTGGTAACCTTGAGTCAAAACACATAAATAATACAAGTTGATGCAGTCTCAGAGTTAAAGTGTGATAACCTTGAGTGAAAACACTGAAATACCACAAGTCGATATTGTCCCAGAGTTAAAGTGAAGTGACCTAGATTCAAAACTTTTAAAAATACTTACATATAGAGAGTTGGAGAACAGCAGAGTTAAAGTGTGGTGACCTTGAGTGAAAACACTGAAATACCACAAGTCGATATTGTCCCAGAGTTAAAGTGAAGTGACCTAGATTCAAAACTTGTAAAAATACTTACATATAGAGAGTTGGAGAACAGCGAGACGCACCGCATGGAAGCCGGAGACATACTGGCCGAGCGGTGTTGTGCAGCCTAGGGACTCAGTTGTGGTGGGGGTAGAGCCAACACTTAGAGTAGAAGTGTTGTGGGTGACCTTGACCCACTTGAACCCCCCCCCCCCCGGCGAAAAGTTTGGCGAGCACCCCCCCCCCCCCGAACTTTTTTTTTCGAAAAAAATTTTTGACCTTGACCAAAAAGTTTTTTGCTCCGGACGAGAAGTGACCCCCCCCCCCCGAAATTTTTTTCGAAAAAATTTTTGACCTTGACCAAAAAGTTTTTTGTTCCGGACGAGAAGTGACCCCCCCCCCCAACTTTTTTTTCGAAAAAATTTTTTGACCTTGACCAAAAAGTTTTTTGATCCGGACGAGAAGTGACCCCCCCCCCCAACTTTTTTTTTCGAAAAAATTTTTGACCTTGACCAAAAAGTTTTTTGCTCCGGACGAGAAGTGACCCCCCCCCCCACCCCCACCCCCTCCCACACCCCTGATATCCTGGGCGTGACCACCCCGGTGGGGATATAAGGCGGCCCGGCCACAGCCGGCTCGCAGCCCGTCCCCGCGCGTTGAGCTACCTAAAGGTTTGAGCAAACACTTAGAAATATTTACTCTTCGTACGATTAGAGTTAAAGTTTTCATCTCAACAGAAGTACCCCCAGGTTTGAACCAACACTTAGAAAAATTTACTCATGGTACAACAGTTTTATGTTTTTGCCAAATAAGTGTAAGTGTGGTAAATTGAACTGGCTAAAATGTTATAATTTGCTAAGTTTTTATTGTTGTACATGATAAATCCTAAACTTTAACTTAACACCGTAGAGCAGAGTGCCGACACCAGTGTGCACCCCACGACAGTAGCAGAGCGACTGATCGTACGGCTCCGGGTGCCCTAGGTATAAGGAAAGTGGTGGGGGGGAATTGCGATGACCTTGGGGACTTTAACAATTGTGACTATATGTAAAATTTAGTTTTTCATTATTTCAACCTAAGGTCTTGGCTTTTCGCGTTTCAGAGTGTATTAAAGTGATTTAGCTATTAATTGTAAAATTGATAAGATAGTCATTTTTACGCTGGGTGTTGGTAAATTTGTTAGAGTCCAGATTGCCCATACAAAACCAAACTTTTTTATTATTCAATATATAAGTCTGGGATTTCGGATTTATATGTTTCAGCGTATTTTAGAGTGTTTAAGCTTATCTTAAAAATTTGAAAAACTTTTAACATTTTATACTAAAATTTGCGAGTTGACTGATAGAATATTTCTATGTCAGGAGTGGATATAGGTAAAATTTAAGTTTTCGTTATTTCAACCTAAGGTCTTGGCTTTTCGCGTTTCAGAGTGTATTAAAGCGATCTAGCTATTAATTGTAAAATTGATTTCTTAAAAGATAGTCATTTTTACGCTGGGTGTTGGTAAATTTGTTAGAGTCCAGATTGCCCATACAAAACCAAACTTTTTTATTATTCAATATTTCAGTCTGGGATTTCGGATTTACATGTTTCAGCGTATTTTAGAGTGTTTAAGCTTATCTTAAAAATTTGAAAAACTTTTAACATTTTATAGTAAAATTTGCGAGTTGACTGATAGAATATTTCTATGTCAGGAGTGACTATAGGTAAAATTAAAGTTTTCGTTATTTCAACCTAAGGTCTTGGCTTTTCGCGTTTCAGAGTGTATTAAAGCGATCTAGCTATTAATTGTAAAATTGATTTCTTAAAAGATAGTCATTTTTACGCTGGGTGTTGATAAATTTGTTAGAGTCCCGATTGTTCATACAAAACCAAACTTTTTTATTATTCAATATTTCAGTCTGGGGCTTCGGATTTACATGTTTCAGCGTATTTTAGAGTGTTTAAGCTTATCTTAAAAATTTGAAAAACTTTTAACATTTTTTACTAAAATTTGCGAGTTGACTTATAGAATATTTCTGTCAGGAGTGACTATAGGTAAAATTTAAGTTTTCGTTATTTCAACCTAAGGTCTTGGCTTTTCGCGTTTCAGAGTGTATTAAAGCGATCTAGCTATTAATTGAAAAATTGATTTCTTAAATGATAGTCATTTTTACGCTGGGTGTTGGTAAATTTGTTAGAGTCCCGATTACCCATACAAAACCAAACTTTTTAATTATTCAATATATCAGTCTGGGATTTCGGATTTACATGTTTCAGCGTATTTTAGAGTGTTTAAGCTTATCTTAAAAATTTGAAAAACTTTAACATTTTTTACTAAAATTTGCGAGTTGACTGATAGAATATTTCTATGTCAGGAGTGACTATAGGTAAAATTTAAGTTTTCGTTATTTCAACCTAAGGTCTTGGCTTTTCGCGTTTCAGAGTGTATTAAAGCGATCTAGCTATTAATTGTAAAATTGATTTTTTAAAAGATAGTCATTTTTACGCTGGGTGTTGGTAAATTTGTTAGAGTCCAGATTGCCCATACAAAACCAAACTTTTTTATTATTCAATATATAAGTCTGGGATTTCGGATTTATATGTTTCAGCGTATTTTAGAGTGTTTAAGCTTATTTTAAAAATTTGAAAAACTTTTAACATTTTATACTAAAATTTGCGAGTTGACTGATAGAATATTTCTGTCAGGAGTGACTATAGGTAAAATTTAAGTTTTCGTTATTTCAACCTAAGGTCTTGGCTTTTTGCGTTTCAGAGTGTATTAAATCAATCTAGCTATTAATTGTAAAATTGATTTCTTAAAAGATAGTCATTTTTATGCTGGGTGTTGGTAAATTTGTTAGAGTCCCGATTGTCCATACCATACCAAACTTTTTTATTATTCAATATTTCAGTCTGGGACTTCGGATTTACATGTTTCAGCGTATTTTAGAGTGTTTAAGCTTATCTTAAAAATTTGAAAAACTTTTAACATTTTTTTATAAAATTTGCGAGTTGACTGATAGAATATTTCTGTCAGGAGTGACTATAGGTAAAATTTAAGTTTTCGTTATTTCAACCTAAGGTCTTGGCTTTTTGCGTTTCAGAGTGTATTAAAGCGATCTAGCTATTAATTGTAAAATTGATTTCTTAAAAGATAGTCATTTTTACGCTGGGTGTTGGTAAAATTGTTAGAGTCCAGATTGCCCATACAAAACCAAACTTTTTTATTATTCAATATATAAGTCTGGGATTTCGGATTTATATGTTTCAGCGTATTTTAGAGTGTTTAAGCTTATCTTAAAAATTTGAAAAACTTTAACATTTTTTACTAAAATTTGCGAGTTGACTGATAGAATATTTCTATGTCAGGAGTGACTATAGGTAAAATTTAAGTTTTCGTTATTTCAACCTAAGGTCTTGGCTTTTCGCGTTTCAGAGTGTATTAAAGCGATCTAGCTATTAATTGTAAAATTGATTTCTTAAAAGATAGTCATTTTTATGCTGGGTGTTGGTAAATTTGTTAGAGTCCCGATTGTCTATACAAAACCAAACTTTTTTATTATTCAATATTTCAGTCTGGGACTTCGGATTTACATGTTTCAGCGTATTTTAGAGTGTTTAAGCTTATCTTAAAAATTTGAAAAACTTTTAACATTTTTTACTAAAATTTGCGAGTTGACTGATAGAATATTTCTGTCAGGAGTGACTATAGGTAAAATTTAAGTTTTCGTTATTTCAACCTAAGGTCTTGGCTTTTCGCGTTTCAGAGTGTATTAAAGCGATCTAGCTATTAATTGTAAAATTGATTTCTTAAAAGATAGTCATTTTTACGCTGGGTGTTGGTAAATTTGTTAGAGTCCCGATTGTCCATACCATACCAAACTTTTTTATTATTCAATATTTCAGTCTGGGACTTCGGATTTACATGTTTCAGTGTATTTTAGAGTGTTTAAGCTTATTTTAAAAATTTGAAAAACTTTTAACATTTTTTACTAAAATTTGCGAGTTGACTGATAGAATATTTCTGTCAGGAGTGACTATAGGTAAAATTTAAGTTTTCGTTATTTCAACCTAAGGTCTTGGCTTTTCGCGTTTCAGAGTGTATTAAAGCGATCTAGCTATTAATTGTAAAATTGATTTCTTAAAAGATAGTCATTTTTACGCTGGGTGTTGGTAAATTTGTTAGAGTCCAGATTGCCCATACAAAACCAAACTTTTTTATTATTCAATATTTCAGTCTGGGACTTCGGATTTACATGTTTCAGCGTATTTTAGAGTGTTTAAGCTTATCTTAAAAATTTGAAAAACTTTTAACATTTTATACTAAAATTTGCGAGTTGACTGATAGAATATTTCTATGTCAGGAGTGACTACAGGTAAAATTTAAGTTTTCGTTATTTCAACCTAAGGTCTTGGCTTTTTGCGTTTCAGAGTGTATTAAATCAATCTAGCTATTAATTGTAAAATTGATTTCTTAAAAGATAGTCATTTTTATGCTGGGTGTTGGTAAATTTGTTAGAGTCCCGATTGTTTATACAAAACCAAACTTTTTTATTATTCAATATTTCAGTCTGGGACTTCGGATTTACATGTTTCAGCGTATTTTAGAGTGTTTAAGCTTATCTTAAAAATTTGAAAAACTTTTAACATTTTTTACTAAAATTTGCGAGTTGACTGATAGAATATTTCTGTCAGGAGTGACTATAGGTAAAATTTAAGTTTTCGTTATTTCAACCTAAGGTCTTGGCTTTTCGCGTTTCAGAGTGTATTAAAGCGATCTAGCTATTAATTGTAAAATTGATTTCTTAAAAGATAGTCATTTTTACGCTGGGTGTTGGTAAATTTGTTAGAGTCCCGATTGTCCATACCATACCAAACTTTTTTATTATTCAATATTTCAGTCTGGGACTTCGGATTTACATGTTTCAGTGTATTTTAGAGTGTTTAAGCTTATTTTAAAAATTTGAAAAACTTTTAACATTTTTTACTAAAATTTGCGAGTTGACTGATAGAATATTTCTGTCAGGAGTGACTATAGGTAAAATTTAAGTTTTCGTTATTTCAACCTAAGGTCTTGGCTTTTCGCGTTTCAGAGTGTATTAAAGCGATCTAGCTATTAATTGTAAAATTGATTTCTTAAAAGATAGTCATTTTTACGCTGGGTGTTGGTAAATTTGTTAGAGTCCCGATTGTCCATACCATACCAAACTTTTTTATTATTCAATATTTCAGTCTGGGACTTCGGATTTACATGTTTCAGTGTATTTTAGAGTGTTTAAGCTTATTTTAAAAATTTGAAAAACTTTTAACATTTTTTACTAAAATTTGCGAGTTGACTGATAGAATATTTCTGTCAGGAGTGACTATAGGTAAAATTTAAGTTTTCGTTATTTCAACCTAAGGTCTTGGCTTTTCGCGTTTCAGAGTGTATTAAAGCGATCTAGCTATTAATTGTAAAATTGATTTCTTAAAAGATAGTCATTTTTACGCTGGGTGTTGGTAAATTTGTTAGAGTCCAGATTGCCCATACAAAACCAAACTTTTTTATTATTCAATATTTCAGTCTGGGACTTCGGATTTACATGTTTCAGCGTATTTTAGAGTGTTTAAGCTTATCTTAAAAATTTGAAAAACTTTTAACATTTTTTACTAAAATTTGCGAGTTGACTGATAGAATATTTCTGTCAGGAGTGACTATAGGTAAAATTTAAGTTTTCGTTATTTCAACCTAAGGTCTTGGCTTTTCGCGTTTCAGAGTGTATTAAAGCGATCTAGCTATTAATTGTAAAATTGATTTCTTAAAAGATAGTCATTTTTACGCTGGGTGTTGGTAAATTTGTTAGAGTCCCGATTGTCCATACCATACCAAACTTTTTTATTATTCAATATTTCAGTCTGGGACTTCGGATTTACATGTTTCAGTGTATTTTAGAGTGTTTAAGCTTATTTTAAAAATTTGAAAAACTTTTAACATTTTTTACTAAAATTTGCTAGTTGACTGATAGAATATTTCTGTCAGGAGTGACTATAGGTAAAATTTAAGTTTTCGTTATTTCAACCTAAGGTCTTGGCTTTTCGCGTTTCAGAGTGTATTAAAGCGATCTAGCTATTAATTGTAAAATTGATTTCTTAAAAGATAGTCATTTTTACGCTGGGTGTTGGTAAATTTGTTAGAGTCCAGATTGCCCATACAAAACCAAACTTTTTTATTATTCAATATTTCAGTCTGGGACTTCGGATTTACATGTTTCAGCGTATTTTAGAGTGTTTAAGCTTATCTTAAAAATTTGAAAAACTTTTAACATTTTATACTAAAATTTGCGAGTTGACTGATAGAATATTTCTATGTCAGGAGTGGATATAAGTAAAATTAAAGTTTTCGTTATTTCAACCTAAGGTCTTGGCTTTTCGCGTTTCAGAGTGTATTAAAGCGATCTAGCTATTAATTGTAAAATTGATTTTTTAAAAGATAGTCATTTTTACGCTGGGTGTTAATAAATTTGTTAGAGTCCAGATTGCCCATACAAAACCAAACTTTTTTATTATTCAATATTTCAGTCTGGGACTTCGGATTTACATGTTTCAGCGTATTTTAGAGTGTTTAAGCTTATCTTAAAAATTTGAAAAACTTTTAACATTTTATACTAAAATTTGCGAGTTGACTGATAGAATATTTCTGTCAGGAGTGACTATAGGTAAAATTTAAGTTTTCGTTATTTCAACCTAAGGTCTTGGCTTTTCGCGTTTCAGAGTGTATTAAAGCGATCTAGCTATTAATTGTAAAATTGATTTCTTAAAAGATAGTCATTTTTACGCTGGGTGTTGGTAAATTTGTTAGAGTCCAGATTGCCCATACAAAACCAAACTTTTTTATTATTCAATATTTCAGTCTGGGACTTCGGATTTACATGTTTCAGCGTATTTTAGAGTGTTTAAGCTTATCTTAAAAATTTGAAAAACTTTTAACATTTTATACTAAAATTTGCGAGTTGACTGATAGAATATTTCTATGTCAGGAGTGACTATAGGTAAAAATTAAGTTTTCGTTATTTCAACCTAAGGTCTTGGCTTTTTGCGTTTCAGAGTGTATTAAATCAATCTAGCTATTAATTGTAAAATTGATTTCTTAAAAGATAGTCATTTTTATGCTGGGTTTTGGTAAATTTGTTAGAGTCCCGATTGTCCATACCATACCAAACTTTTTTATTATTCAATATTTCAGTCTGGGACTTCGGATTTACATGTTTCAGCGTATTTTAGAGTGTTTAAGCTTATCTTAAAAATTTGAAAAACTTTTAACATTTTTTACTAAAATTTGCGAGTTGACTGATAGAATATTTCTGTCAGGAGTGACTATAGGTAAAATTTAAGTTTTCGTTATTTCAACCTAAGGTCTTGGCTTTTCGCGTTTCAGAGTGTATTAAAGCGATCTAGCTATTAATTGTAAAATTGATTTCTTAAAAGATAGTCATTTTTACGCTGGGTGTTGGTAAATTTGTTAGAGTCCAGATTGCCCATACAAAACCAAACTTTTTTATTATTCAATATATAAGTCTGGGATTTCGGATTTATATGTTTCAGCGTATTTTAGAGTGTTTAAGCTTATCTTAAAAATTTGAAAAACTTTAACATTTTTTACTAAAATTTGCGAGTTGACTGATAGAATATTTCTATGTCAGGAGTGACTATAGGTAAAATTTAAGTTTTCGTTATTTCAACCTAAGGTCTTGGCTTTTCGCGTTTCAGAGTGTATTAAAGCGATCTAGCTATTAATTGTAAAATTGATTTCTTAAAAGATAGTCATTTTTACGCTGGGTGTTGGTAAATTTGTTAGAGTCCAGATTGCCCATACAAAACCAAACTTTTTTATTATTCAATATTTCAGTCTGGGACTTCGGATTTACATGTTTCGCCGTATTTTAGAGTGTTTAAGCTTATCTTAAAAATTTGAAAAACTTTTAACATTTTATACTAAAATTTGCGAGTTGACTGATAGAATATTTCTGTCAGGAGTGACTATAGGTAAAATTTAAGTTTTCGTTATTTCAACCTAAGGTCTTGGCTTTTCGCGTTTCAGAGTGTATTAAAGCGATCTAGCTATTAATTGTAAAATTGATTTCTTAAAAGATAGTCATTTTTACGCTGGGTGTTGGTAAATTTGTTAGAGTCCAGATTGCCCATACAAAACCAAACTTTTTTATTATTCAATATATAAGTCTGGGATTTCGGATTTATATGTTTCAGCGTATTTTAGAGTGTTTAAGCTTATCTTAAAAATTTGAAAAACTTTAACATTTTTTACTAAAATTTGTGAGTTGACTGATAGAATATTTCTATGTCAGGAGTGACTATAGGTAAAATTTAAGTTTTCGTTATTTCAACCTAAGGTCTTGGCTTTTCGCGTTTCAGAGTGTATTAAAGCGATCTAGCTATTAATTGTAAAATTGATTTCTTAAAAGATAGTCATTTTTACGCTGGGTGTTGGTAAATTTGTTAGAGTCCCGATTGTCCATACCATACCAAACTTTTTTATTATTCAATATTTCAGTCTGGGACTTCGGATTTACATGTTTCAGTGTATTTTAGAGTGTTTAAGCTTATTTTAAAAATTTGAAAAAACTTTTAACATTTTTTACTAAAATTTGCGAGTTGACTGATAGAATATTTCTGTCAGGAGTGACTATAGGTAAAATTTAAGTTTTCGTTATTTCAACCTAAGGTCTTGGCTTTTCGCGTTTCAGAGTGTATTAAAGCGATCTAGCTATTAATTGTAAAATTGATTTCTTAAAAGATAGTCATTTTTACGCTGGGTGTTGGTAAATTTGTTAGAGTCCAGATTGCCCATACAAAACCAAACTTTTTTATTATTCAATATTTCAGTCTGGGACTTCGGATTTACATGTTTCGCCGTATTTTAGAGTGTTTAAGCTTATCTTAAAAATTTGAAAAACTTTTAACATTTTATACTAAAATTTGCGAGTTGACTGATAGAATATTTCTATGTCAGGAGTGACTATAGGTAAAATTTAAGTTTTCGTTATTTCAACCTAAGGTCTTGGCTTTTTGCGTTTCAGAGTGTATTAAATCAATCTAGCTATTAATTGTAAAATTGATTTCTTAAAAGATAGTCATTTTTATGCTGGGTGTTGGTAAATTTGTTAGAGTCCCGATTGTCCATACCATACCAAACTTTTTTATTATTCAATATTTCAGTCTGGGACTTCGGATTTGGCTTTTTGCGTTTCAGAGTGTATTAAATCAATCTAGCTATTAATTGTAAAATTGATTTCTTAAAAGATAGTCATTTTTATGCTGGGTGTTGGTAAATTTGTTAGAGTCCCGATTGTCCATACCATACCAAACTTTTTTATTATTCAATATTTCAGTCTGGGACTTCGGATTTACATGTTTCAGCGTATTTTAGAGTGTTTAAGCTTATCTTAAAAATTTGAAAAACTTTTAACATTTTTTACTAAATTTGCGAGTTGACTGATAGAACATTTCTGTCAGGAGTGACTATAGGTAAAATTTAAGTTTTCGTTATTTCAACCTAAGGTCTTGGCTTTTCGCGTTTCAGAGTGTATTAAAGCGATCTAGCTATTAATTGTAAAATTGATTTCTTAAAAGATTGTCATTTTTACGCTGGGTGTTGGTAAATTTGTTAGAGTCCCGATTGCCCATACAAAACCAAACTTTTTTATTATTCAATATTTCAGTCTGGGACTTCGGATTTACATGTTTCAGCGTATTTTAGAGTGTTTAAGCTTATCTTAAAAATTTGAAAAACTTAAACATTTTATACTAAAATTTGCGAGTTGACTGATAGAATATTTCTATGTCAGGAGTGACTATAGGTAAAATTTAAGTTTTCGTTATTTCAACCTTACGTCTTGGCTTTTTGCCTTTTAGAGTGTATTAAAGCGATTTAACTATTAATTGAAAAATTGATTTTTTAAAAGATAGTCGATTATTGCGGGGTGTTGTAAAATTCGACAGTCTCGAGTGCCCATACAATACCAAATTTCTTATTATTCAATATTTCAGTCTGGGGTTTCGGATTTACATGTTTCAGCGTGTCTTAGAATGTTTAAAACGATTTTAAAAATTTGTAAAACTTTAACAATTTTCACTAAAATTTGCCAGTTTACTGATAGAATACTTCTCTAAGTCCCGAGTGACTATAGGTATAATTTAATTTTTTGTTATTTCAACCTAAGGTCTTGGCTTTTTACGTTTCAGAGTGTTTTAAAGCGATTTAACTATTATTTGTATAATTGATTTCTCGAAAGATAACCACTTTTACGCTAAGTTTCTTTTATAATAGTTCATATAGGTCTTAAGATTAGTGTTTAGTGTATTTTTAGCTTCAAACCTTCTTTTATTACATTAACTGGTCCACGTGGGTTATAAAAATATTAGATGTACACCTCTTAGCGTTACCCAGAAAATACCACGGGGAGGTGGATGTACGTCATTTTCCACACATTCACACACACACACACACACACACACACACACACACACATGGTTTACGGGTCTTTTAGTCAACCGCGCCAGTGACCTTCACTCACCCCAGACTTTTCAAAGGAGTAGCTAAAGTAATAGCTTTAACTTCTCAATCTAATAAGTTCCACATTCACACATACACTCATACAGTTTATTCATTAAGAACAATTTTTACAATATTTATAAAATTATGAGAGGTCAATATGTTATTTAATGAAGATTCATAATGCATACCATAACTATGCATAACCTCTTTAGCTTTATTTAAGATATTTATACTGTTTGGCACAGGATATCTTGAAAAACTTGGTACAAAACCATCTTTCTTAGCTCTCTTTAGCGCTCTTTTATATCGTCTTCTTTCTGTACGAATGCACTTATACTCCATTACTCCATACTTTTCATAGTATGTGTCTTTTTCCAATACACAAAAGATATGTTTTAAATCCATATTATCAGGTATAACAGCAACTTTAGGTATTTGATTAATTAACGTTTCAATTAGTTTTTGATTATTTGCCAACACTTTATGTAAAGAGTGAGTCAACTCAAGGTTTTCTTTTTTAATTCTATATTCTCCATACTTGCGAATTGATGGGAGGATTTCTTCGAACACCCAATCTTGAAAGCGTTTAGCTAATCTCATCTTAGACGATAAAATTAAGGAATATAAACCTGGTTCATTGATGAATGTGGTACTTTTTTGAAAGTTAGAGGGTAGCACTGAACTAGTTCCATCTATATCCTTAAATAACTTTTTATATTTTTCTTTAACTAGATCATTTATTGCTTTCCGTGGTCTTTTGTATTCTAGAATCTCTGATATATCATTAGCCTTAAACCATGGATTGTTTTCACGATCAAATAAGACAGCTACAGGTTTATTATCAAACATGTAACACTGCAGTGCAGACATGCTAAAGTAATTTGTTATCTATTTAATTTAAATATTAATTGAATATTAAAATTATCATACACCTTTTAAATATCCGAAAAAACCGGAGTTGTGAAAAAGATGTTCACTCGGCAAAAGTTCGCCAAATAATGAAAGACATGGTTAAACGAGCTGCTTTTATACCCAACGGAGAATGGAGAAAAACCTTCTGCGCATGCGCAGTAGAGGAATACTAAAGGACATACACAATTGTACAAATTGTACATTACATTTAAAACTTTTCTTGTAAAAAAAAAAATATATATATCAGAATTATATACCAACACAATATGCTTTATGTTTTACTAACATATTTTAAAAACATATTACATATTAAAAAAACACTATTAAATAGGACCTTAAAGGTAGCATCAAAACGATGCTACCCTTTCTGCCAAAAGAGGGTTACTTTATCACTTTTAAGGTTAAAACTAATGTTTGGTTAAGAATTTACACACGCATATATATATATATATGCTAGTTCTGACTAAAAAAAAAAAAAAAAAAAACGGTACATAAAATAGTTGCTTAAAAAACTTGTAGATATATTTTACAAGGTGGCACCTTTAGGTAGCACCATTTATATGGGTTAAGCCCAAGTTTAACTTCTAAGTCACCTTTAAGGTGAAAACTAGTTTGTTAAGAATTTAAATACATAATAATATATCTAGTAGTTTGACCTAAAATCTATTCTTTAAAGTGTTGTTTAAATTTTTGAAACAAAACTTTATGTATAAAAAATAGCACATCAAGAGTAGCACCAAAATGGTGCTACCTTAAAATAGCAACATTAATGTGGGTTTAAAGCGAAATGGAAATTACAAAATAACCTTAAGGTTTTATTAGGAATTTACATATATAAACATATTGGGTTGTTTGACCTTAAAAATCATTTAAACGTGTTTAAAAACCTAAATCAAAATTTTATTTATAAAATTAGTACATCAAAGGTAGCACAAAAACGAGACTACCTTTAAGTAGCAACATTTTTATGGGTTAAGCTTAATTATAACTTTTCAATTTAGTGTTAAAAGTGAAAACCACAATTGTGTTTAATATATATAAACATAATTAGTAGATTGATATGAACACAGTATAAACGCTTATAATGTTGTTTAAAACTTAAAGCAAGATTTTATGTATAAATATACTACTTCAAAGGTAGCACCAAAACGGTGCTACCTTTAGATAAAAACATTTAAGCCTAAATAGAAATTCAATAATCACCCAAAAACCGCTTTAATAAACTCTGAAACCCGAAAAGTCAGACCTTAGGTTGAAATATAAAAACTTAAATTTTACCTATATCCACTCGGGATAGTCACTCCTGACTTAGAAATAATCTATCGGTCAACTCGCAAATTTTAGTATAAAATGTCAAGGTTTTTCAAATTTTTAAGATAAGCTTAAACACTCTAAAATACGCTGAAACATGTAAATCCGAAATCACAGACTGAAATAATGAATAATAAAAAAGTTTGGTTTTGTATGGGCAATCAGGACTCTAACAAATTTACCAACACCCAGCGTAAAAATGACTATCTTTTAAGAAATCAATTTTACAATTAATAGTTAAATCGCTTTAATACACTCTAAAAGGCAAAAAGCCAAGACGTAAGGTTGAAATAACGAAAACTTAAATTTTACCTATAGTCACTCCTGACATAGAAATATTCTATCAGTCAACTCGCAAATTTTAGTATAAAATGTTTAAGTTTTTCAAATTTTTAAGATAAGCTTAAACACTCTAAAATACGCTGAAACATGTAAATCCGAAGTCCCAGACTGAAATATTGAATAATAAAAAAGTTTGGTTTTGTATGGGCAATCTAGACTCTAACAAATTTACCAACACCCAGCGTAAAAATGACTATCTTTTAAGAAATCAATTTTACAATTAATAGCTAGATCGCTTTAATACACTCTGAAACGCGAAAAGCCAAGACCTTAGGTTGAAATAACGAAAACTTAAATTTTACCTATAGTCACTCCTGACAGAAATATTCTATCAGTCAACTCGCAAATTTTAGTAAAAAATGTTAAAAGTTTTTCAAATTTTTAAGATAAGCTTAAACACTCTAAAATACGCTGAAACATGTAAATCCGAAGTCCCAGACTGAAATATTGAATAATAAAAAAGTTTGGTATGGTATGGACAATCGGGACTCTAACAAATTTACCAACACCCAGCATAAAAATGACTATCTTTTAAGAAATCAATTTTACAATTAATAGCTAGATTGATTTAATACACTCTGAAACGCAAAAGCCAAGACCTTAGGTTGAAATAACGAAAACTTAAATTTTACCTATAGTCACTCTTGACATAGAAATATTCTATCAGTCAACTCGCAAATTTTAGTATAAAATGTTAAAAGTTTTTCAAATTTTTAAGATAAGCTTAAACACTCTAAAATACGCTGAAACATGTAAATCCGAAGTCCCAGACTGAAATATTGAATAATAAAAAAGTTTGGTTTTGTATGGGCAATCTGGACTCTAACAAATTTACCAACACCCAGCGTAAAAATGACTATCTTTTAAGAAATCAATTTTACAATTAATAGATAGATCGCTTTAATACACTCTGAATCGCGAAAAGCCAAGACCTTAGGTTGAAATAACGAAAACTTAAATTTTACCTATAGTCACTCCTGACAGAAATATTCTATCAGTCAACTCGCAAATTTTAGTATAAAATGTTAAAAGTTTTTCAAATTTTTAAGATAAGCTTAAACACTCTAAAATACGCTGAAACATGTAAATCCGAAGTCCCAGACTGAAATATTGAATAATAAAAAAGTTTGGTTTTGTATGGACAATCGGGACTCTAACAAATTTACCAACACCCAGCATAAAAATGACTATCTTTTAAGAAATCAATTTTACAATTAATAGCTAGATTGATTTAATACACTCTGAAACGCAAAAAGCCAAGACCTTAGGTTGAAATAACGAAAACTTAAATTTTACCTATAGTCACTCCTGACAGAAATATTCTATCAGTCAACTCGCAAATTTTAGTAAAAAATGTTAAAAGTTTTTCAAATTTTTAAGATAAGCTTAAACACTCTAAAATACGCTGAAACATGTAAATCCGAAGTCCCAGACTGAAATATTGAATAATAAAAAAGTTTGGTTTTGTATAGACAATCGGGACTCTAACAAATTTACCAACACCCAGCATAAAAATGACTATCTTTTAAGAAATCAATTTTACAATTAATAGCTAGATTGATTTAATACACTCTGAAACGCAAAAAGCCAAGACCTTAGGTTGAAATAACGAAAACTAAAATTTTACCTATAGTCACTCCTGACATAGAAATATTCTATCAGTCAACTCGCAAATTTTAGTATAAAATGTTAAAAGTTTTTCAAATTTTTAAAATAAGCTTAAACACTCTAAAATACACTGAAACATGTAAATCCGAAGTCCCAGACTGAAATATTGAATAATAAAAAAGTTTGGTATGGTATGGACAATCGGGACTCTTAACAAATTTACCAACACCCAGCGTAAAAATGACTATCTTTTAAGAAATCAATTTTACAATTAATAGCTAGATCGCTTTAATACACTCTGAAACGCGAAAAGCCAAGACCTTAGGTTGAAATAACGAAAACTTAAATTTTACCTATAGTCACTCCTGACATAGAAATATTCTATCAGTCAACTCGCAAATTTTAGTAAAAAATGTTAAAGTTTTTCAAATTTTTAAGATAAGCTTAAACACTCTAAAATACGCTGAAACATATAAATCCGAAATCCCAGACTTATATATTGAATAATAAAAAAGTTTGGTTTTGTATGGGCAATCTGGACTCTAACAAATTTACCAACACCCAGCGTAAAAATGACTATCTTTTAAGAAATCAATTTTACAATTAATAGCTAGATCGCTTTAATACACTCTGAAACGCGAAAAGCCAAGACCTTAGGTTGAAATAACGAAAACTTAAATTTTACCTATAGTCACTCCTGACAGAAATATTCAAATTTTACCTATAGTCACTCCTGACAGAAATATTCTATCAGTCAACTCGCAAATTTTAGTAAAAAATGTTAAAAGTTTTTCAAATTTTTAAGATAAGCTTAAACACTCTAAAATACGCTGAAACATGTAAATCCGAAGTCCCAGACTGAAATATTGAATAATAAAAAAGTTTGGTTTTGTATAGACAATCGGGACTCTAACAAATTTACCAACACCCAGCATAAAAATGACTATCTTTTAAGAAATCAATTTTACAATTAATAGCTAGATTGATTTAATACACTCTGAAACGCAAAAAGCCAAGACCTTAGGTTGAAATAACGAAAACTTAAATTTTACCTATAGTCACTCCTGACATAGAAATATTCTATCAGTCAACTCGCAAATTTTAGTATAAAATGTTAAAAGTTTTTCAAATTTTTAAGATAAGCTTAAACACTCTAAAATACGCTGAAACATGTAAATCCGAAGTCCCAGACTGAAATATTGAATAATAAAAAAGTTTGGTTTTGTATGGGCAATCTGGACTCTAACAAATTTACCAACACCCAGCGTAAAAATGACTATCTTTTAAGAAATCAATTTTACAATTAATAGCTAGATCGCTTTAATACACTCTGAAACGCGAAAAGCCAAGACCTTAGGTTGAAATAACGAAAACTTAAATTTTACCTATAGTCACTCCTGACAGAAATATTCTATCAGTCAACTAGCAAATTTTAGTAAAAAATGTTAAAAGTTTTTCAAATTTTTAAAATAAGCTTAAACACTCTAAAATACACTGAAACATGTAAATCCGAAGTCCCAGACTGAAATATTGAATAATAAAAAAGTTTGGTATGGTATGGACAATCGGGACTCTAACAAATTTACCAACACCCAGCGTAAAAATGACTATCTTTTAAGAAATCAATTTTACAATTAATAGCTAGATCGCTTTAATACACTCTGAAACGCGAAAAGCCAAGACCTTAGGTTGAAATAACGAAAACTTAAATTTTACCTATAGTCACTCCTGACAGAAATATTCTATCAGTCAACTCGCAAATTTTAGTAAAAAATGTTAAAAGTTTTTCAAATTTTTAAGATAAGCTTAAACACTCTAAAATACGCTGAAACATGTAAATCCGAAGTCCCAGACTGAAATATTGAATAATAAAAAAGTTTGGTTTTGTATAGACAATCGGGACTCTAACAAATTTACCAACACCCAGCATAAAAATGACTATCTTTTAAGAAATCAATTTTACAATTAATAGCTAGATTGATTTAATACACTCTGAAACGCAAAAAGCCAAGACCTTAGGTTGAAATAACGAAAACTTAAATTTTACCTATAGTCACTCCTGACATAGAAATATTCTATCAGTCAACTCGCAAATTTTAGTATAAAATGTTAAAAGTTTTTCAAATTTTTAAGATAAGCTTAAACACTCTAAAATACGCTGAAACATGTAAATCCGAAGTCTCAGACTAAAATATTGAATAATAAAAAAGTTTGGTTTTGTATGGGCAATCTGGACTCTAACAAATTTACCAACACCCAGCGTAAAAATGACTATCTTTTAAGAAATCAATTTTACAATTAATAGCTAGATCGCTTTAATACACTCTGAAACGCGAAAAGCCAAGACCTTAGGTTGAAATAACGAAAACTTAAATTTTACCTATAGTCACTCCTGACAGAAATATTCTATCAGTCAACTCGCAAATTTTAGTAAAAAATGTTAAAAGTTTTTCAAATTTTTAAAATAAGCTTAAACACTCTAAAATACACTGAAACATGTAAATCCGAAGTCCCAGACTGAAATATTGAATAATAAAAAAGTTTGGTATGGTATGGACAATCGGGACTCTAACAAATTTACCAACACCCAGCGTAAAAATGACTATCTTTTAAGAAATCAATTTTACAATTAATAGCTAGATCGCTTTAATACACTCTGAAACGCGAAAAGCCAAGACCTTAGGTTGAAATAACGAAAACTTAAATTTTACCTATAGTCACTCCTGACAGAAATATTCTATCAGTCAACTCGCAAATTTTAGTAAAAAATGTTAAAAGTTTTTCAAATTTTTAAGATAAGCTTAAACACTCTAAAATACGCTGAAACATGTAAATCCGAAGTCCCAGACTGAAATATTGAATAATAAAAAAGTTTGGTTTTGTATAGACAATCGGGACTCTAACAAATTTACCAACACCCAGCATAAAAATGACTATCTTTTAAGAAATCAATTTTACAATTAATAGCTAGATTGATTTAATACACTCTGAAACGCAAAAAGCCAAGACCTTAGGTTGAAATAACGAAAACTTAAATTTTACCTATAGTCACTCCTGACATAGAAATATTCTATCAGTCAACTCGCAAATTTTAGTATAAAATGTTAAAAGTTTTTCAAATTTTTAAGATAAGCTTAAACACTCTAAAATACGCTGAAACATGTAAATCCGAAGTCCCAGACTGAAATATTGAATAATAAAAAAGTTTGGTATGGTATGGACAATCGGGACTCTAACAAATTTACCAACACCCAGCGTAAAAATGACTATCTTTTAAGAAATCAATTTTACAATTAATAGCTAGATCGCTTTAATACACTCTGAAACGCGAAAAGCCAAGACCTTAGGTTGAAATAACGAAAACTTAAATTTTACCTATAGTCACTCCTGACAGAAATATTCTATCAGTCAACTCGCAAATTTTAGTATAAAATGTTAAAAGTTTTTCAAATTTTTAAGATAAGCTTAAACACTCTAAAATACGCTGAAACATATAAATCCGAAATCCCAGACTTATATATTGAATAATAAAAAAGTTTGGTTTTGTATGAGCAATCTGGACTCTAACAAATTTACCAACACCCAGCGTAAAAATGACTATCTTTTAAAAAATCAATTTTACAATTAATAGCTAGATCGCTTTAATACACTCTGAAACGCGAAAAGCCAAGACCTTAGGTTGAAATAACGAAAACTTAAATTTTACCTATAGTCACTCCTGACAGAAATATTCTATAAGTCAACTCGCAAATTTTAGTAAAAAATGTTAAAAGTTTTTCAAATTTTTAAGATAAGCTTAAACACTCTAAAATACGCTGAAACATGTAAATCCGAAGCCCCAGACTGAAATATTGAATAATAAAAAAGTTTGGTATGGTATGGACAATCGGGACTCTAACAAATTTATCAACACCCAGCGTAAAAATGACTATCTTTTAAGAAATCAATTTTACAATTAATAGCTAGATCGCTTTAATACACTCTGAAACGCGAAAAGCCAAGACCTTAGGTTGAAATAACGAAAACTTTAATTTTACCTATAGTCACTCCTGACATAGAAATATTCTATCAGTCAACTCGCAAATTTTACTATAAAATGTTAAAAGTTTTTCAAATTTTTAAGATAAGCTTAAACACTCTAAAATACGCTGAAACATGTAAATCCGAAATCCCAGACTGAAATATTGAATAATAAAAAAGTTTGGTTTTGTATGGGCAATCTGGACTCTAACAAATTTACCAACACCCAGCGTAAAAATGACTATCTTTTAAGAAATCAATTTTACAATTAATAGCTAGATCGCTTTAATACACTCTGAAACGCGAAAAGCCAAGACCTTAGGTTGAAATAACGAAAACTTAAATTTTACCTATATCCACTCCTGACATAGAAATATTCTATCAGTCAACTCGCAAATTTTAGTATAAAATGTTAAAAGTTTTTCAAATTTTTAAGATAAGCTTAAACACTCTAAAATACGCTGAAACATATAAATCCGAAATCCCAGACTTATATATTGAATAATAAAAAAGTTTGGTTTTGTATGGGCAATCTGGACTCTAACAAATTTACCAACACCCAGCGTAAAAATGACTATCTTATCAATTTTACAATTAATAGCTAAATCACTTTAATACACTCTGAAACGCGAAAAGCCAAGACCTTAGGTTGAAATAATGAAAAACTAAATTTTACATATAGTCACAATTGTTAAAGTCCCCAAGGTCATCGCAATTCCCCCCCACCACTTTCCTTATACCTAGGGCACCCGGAGCCGTACGATCAGTCGCTCTGCTACTGTCGTGGGGTGCACACTGGTGTCGGCACTCTGCTCTACGGTGTTAAGTTAAAGTTTAGGATTTATCATGTACAACAATAAAAACTTAGCAAATTATAACATTTTAGCCAGTTCAATTTACCACACTTACACTTATTTGGCAAAAACATAAAACTGTTGTACCATGAGTAAATTTTTCTAAGTGTTGGTTCAAACCTGGGGGTACTTCTGTTGAGATGAAAACTTTAACTCTAATCGTACGAAGAGTAAATATTTCTAAGTGTTTGCTCAAACCTTTAGGTAGCTCAACGCGCGGGGACGGGCTGCGAGCCGGCTGTGGCCGGGCCGCCTTATATCCCCACCGGGGTGGTCACGCCCAGGATATCAGGGGTGTGGGAGGGGGTGGGGGTGGGGGGGGGGTCACTTCTCGTCCGGAGCAAAAAACTTTTTGGTCAAGGTCAAAAATTTTTTCGAAAAAAAAAGTTGGGGGGGGGGTCACTTCTCGTCCGGATCAAAAAACTTTTTGGTCAAGGTCAAAAAATTTTTTCGAAAAAAAAGTTGGGGGGGGGGGTCACTTCTCGTCCGGAACAAAAAACTTTTTGGTCAAGGTCAAAAATTTTTTCGAAAAAAATTTCGGGGGGGGGGGGGGTCACTTCTCGTCCGGAGCAAAAAACTTTTTGGTCAAGGTCAAAAATTTTTTTCGAAAAAAAAAGTTCGGGGGGGGGGTGCTCGCCAAACTTTTCGCCGGGGGGGGGGGGGGGGGGGGTTCAAGTGGGTCAAGGTCACCCACAACACTTCTACTCTAAGTGTTGGCTCTACCCCCACCACAACTGAGTCCCTAGGCTGCACAACACCGCTCGGCCAGTATGTCTCCGGCTTCCATGCGGTGCGTCTCGCTGTTCTCCAACTCTCTATATGTAAGTATTTTTACAAGTTTTGAATCTAGGTCACTTCACTTTAACTCTGGGACAATATCGACTTGTGGTATTTCAGTGTTTTCACTCAAGGTCACCACACTTTAACTCTGCTGTTCTCCAACTCTCTATATGTAAGTATTTTTAAAAGTTTTGAATCTAGGTCACTTCACTTTAACTCTGGGACAATATCGACTTGTGGTATTTCAGTGTTTTCACTCAAGGTTATCACACTTTAACTCTGAGACTGCATCAACTTGTATTATTTATGTGTTTTGACTCAAGGTTACCACACTTTAACTTTAGGGTGGTATCAACTTGTAGTATTTCTATGTTTTGACTCAAGGTCATCACACTTTAAATCTGGGGCAATATCGACTTGTAGTACTTCAGTATTTTAACTCAAGGTCACCAAACTTTAACTCTGAGACTGCAGCAACTTGTATTATTTCTGTGTTTTGACTCAAGGTCATCACACTTTAACTCTGGGATGATTTTGACTTAAAGTATTTCAGTGTTTTGACTCAAGGTCGTCACACTTTAACTCTGGGGCGGGATCGACTTGTAGTATTTCTGTGTTTTGACTCAAGGTCATCACACTTTAACTCTAGCACATCGGTTATCGTACCAGAGGTGCTCAATAACCTAACTTGTAATGTTTAGGGTGGCGTTTGCACGCCACGTGGTATCGCCATGAGTGTCCAGTCCAAGTTTTAAGTTAAATTAATTTTACTGTAATCTTTTCCATTTCTGCTTCGTTTTGCCAAAGTATAAGGTGTCGCTTAATAAAGTGGTATTTCTCTAAAGTTATAGGAGATTGCAAGGATACAATTAGTTTATTTAGGAGACTCTTCATCTTGGAGTTTAACACAATTTCCACTTTGACTTTGCTTCCACGGCTCTCACAGCCTAAGCTGTACAGGAATGTTTCTTCTAGTGCCAACTCCGGCCAAGAGAACAGTGTGTTGACTGTAGGACAGCTCATGGTGAAGTGATGCGATACTCCAGCGTACCACCTCACCTTCCCCCGCCACTGTGACCTTCCCCCACTCCTGCTGTTTCCCCCACCTCTTTTCCCTTGACTCATGCGCTACAAGCAGTCTCTCAGTATTGTGCGGACTTTTGTGAGGTGAAGCCATGTCGCAGGACACTTTAGGTAAGAAACTTAGCCGTGTTAAGACTTTATTAGTTGCTCACTGTCCACCACTCAAAGTTAAGAGAGTTTCAACTTTAGCTAAGTGGCGCAAACTGTTGCGCGGACACCCTAAGTTTTATACAAAACAGACTAATGTCAGTTTTACTGATGAGGATTTGTTTAAAATATTGGATGAAATGACTTTTCCTTGCAAAATTCAGTTAGTTACTCCCATTCCTGACAGTTTAGAGTCTTAGTCTCTCAAGCCGATATACCTAGCATACACAGAGCCTGACAGTCAGTCACTCGGTGGCTGTCGTGGGGTGCGCATCGGTGTCGGCGCTCCATTGTTAGGTTTTCAAGGTCACAGTAATATCAAATTGTTGGTGTTGTGCTGGTTCAAGGTCACCTGAGGGATAACCGATTGCCCATTTAGGCAGGGTCATGTCAGAAACTCGAGTTTAACTTGGCACTTTTGCCGTTTCTCGTCGAAAATTCGCTCCAAGTGGTCAAGGTCACGGGGACTCTGACTGAAACTCGGAGCGTAGTGCGAGAAACGGCAAAAGTGCCAAAAAATTTTAAGTTTCGGCGTGACCTTGACCTCAGTGGCGTCGGTGACGTCATTTTGATGACGTAAGGGGTGATGACGTCATCAGCACGTCATTTCTGTGACATCATGGGTGTGACGTCATAGAAATGACGTCATTAGTGATGACGTCATCGATGACGCAATCGATGACGTCATCGATGACGTCATCGGTGAGGTCATTGACCTCGATGACGTCATCCCTCAGGTGACCTTGAACTGAGCCAGCACCAACAATTTGACACTACTGACATATTTACTGAAAAGTGGTGGGAGGTTAAGAAAAAGAGTTGTGTTTGACTAGATGTCATCGTCAGCTGTGTTAGATGTTGCAGCTTCGGAAGATGGAGGAGTGTTGTTCGGCAGCTGTAAAGCTTCGATGTCCTCGCTTTACAACTCTTCGCATTCAGGATAATTGTAGGTAATTTGCACAGTAAGCATAACAGTGATATTTTGAGTGTTCATTTCATCACTTAGAGTTTTAAAAATATCTTGAAAGTCTTGTTGTGACGTGACAACAAAAGTAGCTTTATTTGTTATTAATGGAGAGGTGCTCATCGTCCGTGAGTTGGCAAACAAATGGCGAGCAACGGTAAGGCGGTCGCTTATATGCGAACGGTCAACAGTGGTGGGGGGAAGAAAAAGAGTGGGGGAAAGCCTGAGTGAGAAAGAAGAGAACTTCGGTCACCGCAGTTCGCCGCGAAACGCCGTTCGGGTAGGTTATGGGAGGTGTATGAAAATAAGTATTAGCTGTAACATAAGTTAGAAACATCAATAATTCTTGTAAATTAAACATTTAGTTTATTTGTAATAAGAGTTTGCATTTCTTGTTCCTCGCTGTCCAATTCTATAATTGTAATACCATCAGTTGTTTGTTCTTCTTCTCCTGCGTTCTGCAACGATGACGAAGATATTGTAGTAGGATTTATATACTGTACTTTGATGTTGATCCATCTTAAAGGATACTTATCCATAAGTGTGAGTAACTTTTGAAATAAAGTTTCCATCTCTTGTTTTTTGGTAGTTAAATGTTGAAAAGAAATAAGTTTATCACCCATGATACTGTTATTCCAAGTGATGGAATGGGAATGAGAAATATGTTGAAGGGTCTATAGAGTATATGTTGTAAAATAAGTGGTGGGGATAATCTCAAGGTCATCGAAATATAATTTAAAAAAAGAACTGCAGTCTTTGACTACAGCTATACGTCTGAAGCTTCAATAGGATCGGAATACCAATCTGACCTGTACTTGCATGCATTTATAATGCATGTACAAAAGTCTTGCTTATGCATTGCACTCTCGGCAATGGACAAGTTTTTTCTGGATGAAACTTGATACATCTCTGGGGACAGCATGTGTGGAAGTATCTTGATTTTTAAATTTTGGAGTTTATAATTCCGGCAGTGGTAGTTGCTTCGTCTTGCATTTGCAGTAACAGGATCCGAAGAATTCACATTTTCTACAAGCTAACCCGTGTACTATCCATCTTCCTATATCAGTACATTTCTGTTCACAACAGTAGCGTGGTATGTACTTGTCTTTCTTCTCTTCCATGTTGACGCCTTTAAGTGTAGCTAGTGAGTGAAGGTGTATAGTGTAAGGTAGCATGTTTTATTGACTGGGAAAAGTGGTGGGGGGTAATCTAAAGGTCATTTAAAGGGAGTTTTAAAAAAGAAAATCTTACAAGTGTAAGATGTATCTACTTAGGATACTGAGTTTTTATCTTATTTTTTCTTCTATATATCTTGTTTAGATTTTCTTCTTCTTCTTTAGCCATGGCGATGAGATCTTCAGTGGATGGTGGATGTACTTCAGGAAATTTTAGAACTAATTTTGGTTGGAATCCCTCTTTAGTTAATACTTGAAGATCGGAAGTCATTTTTTCTACACTTTGATAGTCCTTTCCGTAGATTTTTCCATTGAATTCAATCATCATTCTGTGCAACATGGTAGTGACAGTGAACAGTTTTCTGTAAGTCTCTAACACATCTTTAACTTACGCTTGTTACTCTAGCATACGTTTTGGCACTTATTATGCTGATTAATCTCTATATATTCAGACACACTCGTGGGCGCCAGCCATATACTCGCTTATTGTCGGAGAGTAAACATCTCCTCTTTGAATATTATCATGGCTACGCACACTTTACAGCTAAAAAGTTTACGCACAAAACACATTTTACAGAAACAATCTAACTCCACAGTTTCAAAACCGCGTACTAAATTGGCTAAGCTTAAGATATACTACTGTTTTCAGCCATTGTACTTTGCAAAACCTGCCCTATGCGACACTTGTTCTACTGATACTATTTTACACGCTGTCTTAACTGACATGCTGCAGTATCAACGTTTCGATCTTGTTACACCTATTGACGATGCTGTCCAATTATTCTTATTTACTGTATTACCGGGTTTATATAACCTCAGACACATGTCTCATTCTGCTCTATCGACTCCCACTGTAAACACCTAGGAGCTCTTCTTTGATACAACTATTACTGGAAGGCTTAAATTAAATAAATAAATTTTAAAAAATCCCCTCCGGATGGCCCTGACCCACTTCCCAAACCCATGCATCGATATCAAAAACCCCAGCCGTTACAACCCCCTTGTAACTCAACCCAATCAGTTACAACTCCGTGACCTTGAACTGGGGCAGAACCGGCCTTTTTACCCTACTGAAGTGTATAGGAAAATGGTGCTTTTCCCTTGGAATCAGCTGTAGTTGTCACCTACAGTTAGAGTATTCTAGTTTCGGTGGCCCTACCTAATGTGAAGTGGTTGCTTAAATAAATAAATAAATAAATAATTTATTCACCTCAGACATGTAAACATGCGTTAAGCATACTTAATCTAACTTAAATATAATACATATTAGGTTTTGTATGCTAATTTATTCCATATATGGTTTCTTCTTTTTCATCAATATAAATTGTTTGGGTTCTTCTTTTTTTCATAAAAACTTTCAAGTGAATGAGGTTCTTCCTCAAGTAAATGTTTTAACACTTTCAATCTTTTTGATGATTTTATTTCTAATTTATAATTTGTTTTAATAAAATTTATAATTTTCCGTGATATTTCATGGGAAGATTTTTCATATAAAACTGTTCTATGGAATTTCGTAGGAATTAACGTTGAATTTCTGGTCTGGTAGTTATATTTACATTCTTCAAATATTAATTCTTTATTCTTCAAATAAAATTTTGCCATTTCATATGTACAAGCCAAATACTGTTAAAATTCTGTTGTTTTTAAATAAATCGTAGCAATGTTCCAAATGCTTAGCAACCAGAAACACAAGCATTACATCTCGCTAGGTTAGTTAAGGTTATATTTTGTTTGTTATGAACGGAAAAATATTTACTTTTTTAAATGTATTGAATTGTGTAGTGTGATGTATCGTTCGTAACTAGGCCAAAAATATTTTACCTGCTGTCGATCGTTTCAAGTTCCCGACTTCAGGTGAGGATTGTTAAGCTAATAATTATTTGCATTATGTAATAAAAGATACAAACGGATAGTTTGGTAAATAAATGGTTTGCAATTTGTTTATTATATGTAAGCTCCCGAGTTCTATTAAGATACGTAGACGAAGCTACGATAAAACAGGTTCAATTGTTTTATGATTGATAAAATAAATTATTCAATTTCTAAACTTTTAAAAAGGTTTTGATATTTGCTAGTCCGCCAAATTATTTTGTAGAATCCCTGTTAAATTACTCTTTTCAATGATGTCTCCTCGTCATGAGATCCATTACAAGAAGTTCATAAGAAAAATGTACACGAAACTCCTAAATAAACACATTTTAACATATATCGTACGGTCAAGATACCGGTTATTCTTAGCTCTAGAAACTTAAAACCCAAACTTTTACAAGACCCTACATAACTTAAGCTTATTTTATGTAGATACTAGTTGTTGCCCATCGATACTCGATGGATATAGCTCCATTAGTGTAAAATGAAACGCTATAATAGTGCAAACATGTAAGGTAGTCTATAAAATGTACTTCTTTGAACTGCCATACCAAGAACATCAAAAGTACATTTTACAGAAAATACTACGATTTTAGTTAGAGTTTCGGAAAAGTAGGCCTATTCCTTAAAACTAATAATGCTGCATCCTTGTACTTATATAGGCCCTACTCTTTAGTATTTTAAAAACATAACAAATTGATTGTTTAGGTAGGCGCAAACCTAAGTAGCCTAAGGAAACCGTTCTATTAGGTTCAACAACATCAGAAATAAGTAGACTGATATCCACTTGTAGGCCTATTGGATAAATTCTTCTTAACAGTTTTTTTCAAGAATTAGGAAAGGCCTACAGTGTTGTAACTTATGATGGTTGGCTGTAACAGATATTGGTATAAGGGTAGGATAGAACGTAAAGAAACCATTTATAACCACTTTCATATCGCAATATTTATGCTGTAGTGTGCAAGATTCAATAACTATCCAAATTTAAAGCATACAACTTTATTTCACAGAAAATTACATAATTTTAGTTGGAGTGTCTGTCAAAGTAGGCCTATAGGCATATTCCTTAAAAACAATAATGCTGCACCCTTACTATGTAGACACTCTTTAGTATTTTATAAACATAAAAAAATCGATTGTTTACTTAGGCCTAAACCTTAGTAGCAAAATCAATGCGTTACCTTAGTTAAAAACATTAGTGACCCGTTATTAAACACATTAAAAAAAGTATATTTGTGAAGAACGGTCAGGAACCCGGGCCGTCTGATTAGGAGTAAGTCACGCTACCGACTGCGCCACAAATACTGTTGTTAATCGAAGTAAATGAAAAGCATTACAACGTTGCAAATGACAAATTTATTGCACAAAGAATTTCCGATACATTCGTTTCTTTTAATACAAATGTGAGCAATCTATTTAAAATAAACCTTTACAATTTAGTCTTAATTTTAAAGCATTCAGCTATTTTACATAATTAAGCAACTTTCTTTCCATTTAAAGGATAATACATTATAATAATTGTGAACGTTTTTAGGTACTGACCATAATAAACCAAATCCTTCTTGAGCTTTTGTTCATCTACTCTGTATTTAGACAAAATACCTCGTGTGTTTACAATCAGCTGATTGAAAGAGTGTAAAATAAATTTACTGTAATGGTTTGAAAATGTTGATATTTTAAATTTAAGGAAGTAAGATAACGTTAACTACATAATTAAGCAACTTTCTTTCCATATATGACAATACATCATAATAATAGTAAACGTTTTTAAGTACTGGCCATAATAACCAAATCCTTCTTGAGCTTTTGCTCATCCACTGTATTTAGACTAAATACCTCGTGTGTTTACAATCAGCTGATTGAAGGCGTGTAAAATAAATAAAGTGTAAAGATTTAAAAATATCGATAATTTTAATTTAAGGAAGTAAGATAACATTAAAGTAAATAAAATCTGCTAATATACAAAGGTTTACGTTTTATTTGGTACAAACTGCGTGTAAATTGGTCCAGTAAAAGTCACAGACGAACTGTCCAAAAAATTGGAAATGTTGGCATTTTTCCCCATGTCAAATCTCCATAAGAAAAGTTAATTTTTCATTTTTGACCGATTTAACGTAAATATTTTTGAAATACGAATAAAACCTGCCAATATAGAACCGAAAACGTTTATTTTGGTACAACCCGCATGTAAATCGGTCCAGTAGAAGTCACAGACGAACTGTCCAAAGGTTTTTTACCTTTGTGTTTTAAATATATAGATTGTAAAACTAACTTCAATGTATTTTACTGGTACTACTAAAAATTAAACACATAAGAAACATATTGCTTTCGTTAAAATTGATATAAAGAACTTTTAATCCAGAGATAATTTACGAAACTCAAATCCATCCTCATAACGTTTATTATTGGTACAATAAACTTATGAAATACGATCGGTTCAAATAATAAATCAATTGTCTTAAATGAAACAAGGGGCAGGTTAAAACAGTGATAATCTCCAGCACATAAATCTCCCAGCCAGTTAAACCTGGCACGGCGTCGACAAGGAACAAATGGGTTTTCATCTCAAATAAAATTAGAACTATAATATCTTGTTTATTACACAATAATTGTATTTATAAATTTACCTATAACAGTTAGTGTAATCTACTAACAAATATTTCAGTTACTGTAAATAAAATTCTTTAAATGAATAAACAAAGTGTATTTTTGCAGTAAAATTTTTAATGTGGGGTGTTTGGTAGTTAGTCTCAAAAAATTTAGAGGTTATTTTAAATGTAATTAAAATTCAACAAAATACGAAATATAGGCTGTTACATCAAAATACCTAAAATAAGGTAGAGTTACATCTAACTCTAATAACAGTATTTTTTCTTTTATATATTGTCCATAAAATTCAACTTTTTCTCGCCGTTTACCAATAGTTATCATTGTTCTTCTAGGGACCTTTTTGCAGCTTTTTCTCCCTGAAGACAATTTAAATAAAGGAAGAAAAAGCACTTTAGTCCCTATATGCACACAACATTTCTCCTTCACCTACACGAATAACAAAAACATAGGCCTATAACAATAAAAATTTTAAGTTTAAAAGATCTATTGCCGCGAAAAGCTGTATTAATCACATTAACCTAAAAAACCGCTCAAGGTAGAAAATTTTCTCTTAAAAATAACACATAACACATTTTAATCTAGTCTCACTTCTGATAACATTCCTTGACAGTTAAACCATCACAGTGTTGAAAAACTTTGTTCGGAAATAGCTATTTGTGTATTAAGAGCGCAAATAACGTCATTGCCGCTCGAGAATGTAGATGGCCGCACGAAGCGTCAGCTGAGTGCGGCCAAACATTTCGAGAGCGGCAATGACTATTTGTGCTCGTAATACACACAATATTTTTCCTACCACCATAATTAATTACAACCGATTAAATGAATTTAATAAACGTACACAATTATATCAACTTTAAATTTAACTTCATTAACTTTCATTAACTTAATAACTGTAATAAATCGTAATCACTTGCATAGGTGTGTAACCGGAAGTTAGGGTTATCAAAATACTGACCGTGAAATCAGCTGATTCGATTCAGAGCAAAGCAACTACAATTGTAATAATTATGGTGATTGTCATGTGGTTTCTGACCAATAGAAACTAGTCTGTGTTGTGACGTCACCTTCTTTACCGTTCTAACCTATTGTAGATTTAAAATAACCTTGATTTAGCGTGCGCCAATGTTCCATTACCGCTCTAGAGCGGAAAAGGACCGGAAAACGGAAATGAACTGTTTTGCGTAGGATTACAGCTGTGGCAATGTGATTATTTCCATGCAGTGGTAGGAAAATTTTATTCTGCCTCTCATTTAATGTTTGGAGGAGTAAAAACTAATAATTCTTTATTACTCTATATTAAACATATTAAAATAAAATCTTATTTTTTATAAATGCTACTTTTAAAAGTAATTCTAAATATCTATGATACAGGGGGTGCAAAAGTAGGTATTTAGTTTATTTGGTTAATATACAAGCTAGCCACCTGTTGATTGACTTCATCTGTGAAACCTGTTAAATGTTAACGTTTGTGTAAGAGCTCATTTTTGTTTCTCAACACTCTTATAAATATTTTAATATATAAGTTTTTGTAAAAATAAACTTACTCTTTCCATAAAGAATTTCGTTACTGTATACCTACTTTTACATCTCCATGTATAAAAATCAAAGGGCAACATGAATTTCAAACGGGTTATTAGTTTCAGCTTTAGCTTAAAAACAGGTGTGTTGCTGAGCAATTTCCCCCAGGCACGATACAATTTGAACTTTCCTCTATCAAACAGCGTTCCCTCGGGTTTTGAGTGATGCTCAGAAACGTTCCATCAGCTTTGTGATGTGTGCCTTAGTTATTATACACTTAAATGTATTTTCACACTTTTATATAGTTTTCAGTTTTTCTTTCAGTTTATTTTGTAGCTACACAATATGCGGGAAAGTAAAATAATATATTCAAATTTCATTAAAAATATTATATATAAAAATAACGTTTCACTTAATATACATATATGTTTTGTGTGATATTATATCAGAATTGAAATAATAATAAACTTAAATGCCCCCATAAAAATTTATTGTTCAATATACAATCAATTTTAACATTAAATTAAACTCTGAGTTAGTTGATATCCCTATTATTATTTTTTATTTATTAGTTTGATATTTTCTTTAAAAAATGAACTTTTTCTATAAAAATCGGTGCTAAAATAATAAATAGTTGTAACTGCCTGTTATGTCTGAAATTTAAGTTATAAGTTTCCAAACAAAATAATGGGTATCAACTTAACAAAGCATTTCTGGAGTAATAATTACACGAAATTTTTGCTTATTTTTATGTGTCTAATAAGCTTCTGAATTATTTAACAGTTTTTCTGAGCATATTGATTCTGAGTTCACAAGTTTAAGCACGCCAATTTAAGTTACCGTTATAACAGTATAAGCACTCTTCATTGGCTGATAAAAGTTTGAGTGGAAATTGATTGCTACAATAACCTTCTTATATAGATATCTTAGATCGAAGATATTTTTACAATGTAGTGGAATGCATAGACGACACCTCTATGACACTGGGATCTGTAATGTTCTTTTGGTTTTGATAAGGGCATCATGAAGATGATCATATCAGTATCATAAGATCATAACCAGTCCAGGCCATCAAGTGGGATCTAAAGACATGACACCCCCAAATCTACTATATATTTGTCAAATACCACTCACTCACGTATCAACGCACAGCCTAAACTACTAGACCTAGAACCTTGAAATTTTGTATGGACGTTCCTTTTAGGGTGTAGGCATCCACTAAGAAACGGTTTTTGAAAATTCCTTCAGGGCTCCGCCCCACACGTCTTCAAAGTTACCATGTTATTCTTATGGAAGCAACATTTTTGTATTGGAACATATGATAACATTAAGGAATATTAATTTTGTAAACAGCTGTTCTGATTCAAATTATTGAGGGGAGATTGGTAATAAGAAACTAGAGGATAGTTGCGGCGAGTGAGCTTAGCGACCAAGCTAAACCTGACGGGGAGTGATTACTGACTGACTCATCATGAAATCTCAGGAACTACCAAACGTATTTACTTGAAACATTAAACACAAATTCGTCTTGCAGCCTCTTAGGTGCTCACTAAGAAATGATTAAACAAAATTCCTTCAGGGCTCCGCCCCACAGGCCTTCGAAATTTTAATATAACGCTATCCGCATGGCCAATTTTAAATACGAATTAGGAAACCTGCACGGTTGAAATTTGGAGTGATCTTTTTTTTTTCTTAGGTGCTCAAAAAAGTGCTTTAAACATCCCTTTTAGGGCCTCCGGGGTCGATATTTGACATGGACGTTTCTCTTTGCTCATGGGTGCTCACTAAAAAACGGTTTTCAAATACAGTTTTCGAAGTTCTTTAGGACTCCGCCCTACAGGACTTTAAATTACTTTAGGGCTTCCGGGGTCGTTATTTGACATGGAAGTTTCTCTTTGCTCATGGGTGCTAAGAAAACGGTTTTGCAAACACAGTTTTCGAAGTTCTTTAGGTCTCCGCCCCACAGGACTTCAAAATTACTTTTGGGCCTCCGGGGTCGATATTTAACATGGACGTTTCTCTTTGCTCACGGGTGCTCGCTCACTAAGAAACAGTTTTTCAAATACAGTTTTCCAAGTTCTTTAGGGCTCCGCCCCACAGGACTTCAAAATTACTGTTGGGCCTCCGGGGTTTAAATTTGAATCGGCTCATAGTTACTTACTAAGAACTAATTTTGAAAAATTTCGTTTAGGGCTCCACCCCATAGAACCTCAAGATTACCATGGATTCTAAGGGGTATAAATTTAACGTGCACTGTTAAAAATCTAGTAAGAAATGGAGTCAAAATTAACTCCAAATGGGAGTCCCAATAGGTCCAATCCATTTGGAGTAGAAATAACTCCATTGATTTTGAGTGAATATATACTCCTTAGTTGGATTCAAGTAAGTCACTCTCATAGGATTATCATCAACTCTTAAAGGAGTTAATAACACACTGAATGGGAGTAAAATTGACCCTATGACTGAGTGAACTTGACTCTAATTGGATTAAAAATTATTACTCCAACGGAGTAACATTAACTCAGATTGGAGTTTTTTTTACTACTCAAAGGGAGTCAGATTAACTCAGACTGGAGTGGCACTTTTTACTCTATGAGATTAAGTTTAACACCCACCGGATTTCCTACTCCAGAGGAGTAAGTTTTAACCCTCCAGTCTCACTCCCAATTGAGTAACGTTTGTTACTACAAACCAAATGTAATCCTCATTGGGGTATACTAATTTAAGAGAATACTAATAGTCCAATAAATAAATTCAATTGTAGGTTAATCTTTAACCAAAAAATAAATATATTGGATTACTGTAGGCCTACTTTAACTTTAATTACAAATTGAATGAAGACCAGCTACAAAAATGTGCTTTTTGATTGAAATAATGTTTTGACTTAAAAACAAAAACAATAGTAAAAAACAATGAGTAGTCCTAATTATAATGGAAAAACGATTAAGCATAAAAAATACAGTTTGGTCTAAGTAATGAAGCAAGTTATTGAAGTTTTTTTTAGGCCTATCATAATGCAGAATTGCACTTTTAATCGTTAAAAATATTAACTATAAAGTTGGATTTTCGAGGTTATGTTTACAAAGTAAGTAATATGCAGCGTTTACATTTCTGTTGTTTACAAACAATGCTCTTTATATCCTTTGAATTTCAAAATTCTGCATCTCAAAAGTAATAAATGAATAATAATACATTTAGCAAACAACAGACTTTTCGGTCATACGACTTTAAAAATAGTTCAGCTGATTTTTCAGTCCTAGGATAAAAAATAAATGTTTTTAATAGTATCGAGAGAAGAAAAACAGGCTAATTTCGTGCTGAATGATAAAAAACAATTTTATTTAAACAATAATTAGTTACTAAAATCATGTTAGCTATCGAGTAATGGGTTGTATTTATATTTCCTTTAGTTTTCCATGTAAAAACTCACAAATTTAATTTAATTAAAATGTCTGTATTTAAAGTGCATAGAGGGGAAATAAAAATAGCTAGATAATAGAAGACACTTTTTTAATAGCATTAAACGTAACTAGGGGTACATGAAATTCAAAACGACAAAATATGATCTAACTTAAATACAAAATTCAGTATTTAAATATTTAAATATCGAGGAGTTACAAACCACTTAGTGATAGTATAAACTTGATGCCTTTCAAATTGGATTGGCAATACTGGATTTCTTATTCATGTTGAGTAGAGGAGTGTCCATACACGGAATATCACTTTTAGACCCAGATCTTATGTGCAAAGATTCTCCCTCTTCACTTGTGATCTGAAATTAAAAATACGAATCAGGACCAAATACTGTAACTTACTTCATTATTCAGTAAAAATGTTTACTGTATGCTTTTCTAACCCTACATCATGCGCATAGCAGGGGTTAACTCCACACTTGCAAAAAATAAGTAAAAACCCCCGTCGCAGCAGACCTTGTTAGAAAGTGTTATTTGTTAGGAAATGTTATGGTTGAATAAGGTAAATATAAAATTCAATATTTGGCACTATTTGATTTTCCCCATAACCCCGCAATACACAACATCACTTACCAAATTATTTAAGTTCATGTCAAAAGATAAAAAACACGGATCACAATCATAAGACTCTACAACATAGCCTAATATGTGATCATTGCCCGTCAGACTGAATTGTGGACTTACCTTTGAATACCGGTATGAGCGCTTGAAGGCCCCAACTTGTTAGTATGAGATCCACTGGATTATCGTACGTTTCGGTTTCAATAGTGTACATTGCAAACAACGCACAGAAGATGAAAACTTACATAACTTACAAAAACTGTTGTTGCTATTGCTGGAAGCTCCATCAACTTCGCCAGTGCCAGTGTCACCAACAACCCGAAACTGAACCAACGTAACGTCGAAATGCGTCAGCCTGACGGAATGCGCATGCGCTAACTTTGTTTGGAGTCAAATTAATTACAAGCGGAGTTAAATAATGTGCCAAAATATATGTCTGACTCCAATATGGTGTTAATCCTTGTACTACTAACTCCAAATTTATTTACTCGAACCTAAGTTTACTCCAGAATTTAAAAATCAACAGTTTAACTCGGAATTGAGTAAATTATTTGACTCCACAGCAGTAACTCCTACATTTTTGACTCCATATACATTTCCATTTTTAACAGTGTGGATGTTCCGTTTTGCTAACAGGTGCTCACTACGAAATGGTTTTGTAAATATGGTTTTGGTAGTTCTTTAGGGCTCCACCTCACCTGACTTCAAAATTAATCAAGGGCCAACGTGTTTTAAATTTGACATGGACGTTCCTTTTTGTTCATAGGTGATCAATAAGAAACAATTTTTCAAATTTTTTTTAATGCTCCTCCCCACAAATTCTCAAATCTACTATAGATCCTACGGGTTGAAATTTAACGTAAAGGTTCCGGTTTGCTAATAGGTGTTCACTAAGAAACAGTTTTGCAAAAGTACTGTTTAATGTTCTTTAGGGCTAAGACCCACATGTCTTCAATATGACTGTAGAGCCTACGGGGTTGAAATTTGACATGGTCGTTCCTATTTGCTCATAGGTTAGGGCCTTTTCTATTTAAGAAACCTTTTCTCTCTAAGAACAGGTTTTGCGAAATTCCTTCAGAGCTCCACTCACACTACTTCATTGTTCCAATGTCATTCTCAAGGAAGTAGATTTCGTTGCTCTTCAAAACGATTGTATTACCTATAAAATAAATTCAATCACGGGCGAAGCCGTGACGGGCAACAGCTAGTATGAGATATTTGTGGTATAACAAATAACATTCCGTTGACCTTAAATACATCCACAAGAGGAATGTTGTAGAAGCTGCTTCTATTACACTTGATCCATTGGAAAACAAACTTGAAACATTATCGTTTTAGAATTTATATATACATGTTGAATTAATTTTTCTATTCTGAAATTTAAATTACCTAACAAATTGTATACTTCCTTAACAAACTCTCTGATTTTCTAAATAAATTTTAAGTAATATGAATGTATTATTAAATATTTATACATATATATTGAGCTTAGTGCAAAATAGCAATTGGACTAATAAAATTTAAGAGTCATACTTAGAATGTCATATTAATTTTTTAATACTTAATTCTTCAGATAGCCAACAAAAAAACTTTGTAGAGCATAGTTAATATAATATTCAGTGCATTTTAAGAAAAGTGTCCTAAGACCTATTAGTTAACGTAATATCCACACAAAGCAATGGTGTCCTTCTTAACTCCCTTAACATGCCTTTGTTCCGCATTATAAAGTTATTCCATTAAACTTTGCTGAACGTCGTTTGTTTACCTCAAGGCACACATATTCTTTAGTAAAGCTTAAAGTTTTTATGTCAATAGAAAGTTTTAAAAGTATATGGAGAAAAAAAATCTCCAAAGATATAAAAGTCCAGAATTGTATATTTTTTTATGTTACTGTAAAAAAAAATCCAGACTCTTTGTAAATAAACATGGAAATTATTTATTTATAGTCTAATTATTATTTTAAATGTGGGAATTACATGATTTTTTTTAAATTTTTCCAAAGCAGAATACCTCATACCAATTTATGTTTTAAAATAATGTTTTGTATATAAAAAATTTAGTGGCATTACAGAACTCTTTTTTTTGCGATTTGCAATGTATAGGGTAATGTACTTGAATGTGGCGTAATAGTGCCACATTTTGGTGAACAATTTGATATGTTTCTAGATCATGACAATAAAAAAAAATCTTACATTTCTATGTAAAAATATGTTTTTTTTATAATTCAACATTTATTATTAAAGGAGCCTGCATTTAAAACCTTTAAATAATTCATTGATTTTATGAAAATATATCTTAGAATGCAAAATAATATATTATTTACTATGTTTTTTTTACATTATTTTGACCACACAAAGTATAACAAACTTGTCGGTAACGCCCCATGTTGCGATATTTTAAATTTTCATTTTGCTATACGATTGTTTTAACAAAATAACTGAACGATATTGAAAACAACGGTCGTTGAGGGAAGGTACCAAGTTTCTATACTTTTAATCATTTCTACACTAATGTTCCTCAATTGTATAAATATGAAACGTATAAATATGAAATAAAATAATTATAAATATGAAACGTAGGAAAATATTTTTCATTGTTTCTGTGTATACATGTGTTACTAGTCAACTGCTGAGTATCACATGTTTTATATATTATAGAAGTATTTCATCTGGGACGTACGCCATGACACCAGGAATCCCTCAGAGCTCAAACTTTGGTCCTCCTATTTTCAATTTAGTAATTAATTGATGTAGTTTTTAGTGTTATATCTCACTCTACGCTGCTTTACGCTGATGATTTGAAAATGTTCAAGGCCTTTGAAAGTAATCAAGATGCGGTCGATCTTCAAAATGATTTAAATCAAATTAACTGTTGGCTAAATTAAAATAAGCTTCGGTTTAATATCACTAAATATTTAGTTCTAATTTTATCTAGGAATTTTTTTCACCAATATTGTCTATATTTTATTGTTTTGAAAAAATAACAGAGGTAAATGACGGACTCCTTCTTGATTGTAAGTTAACCATTGTCAATAATTTTTCTAAAATTATCAGTGTAGCTTTCAGATATTTTTGATTCATTATAAGAGTAAGCAAAACTTTAGATCTGAAACACTAATAAAACATTATTTTTCATACGTGTTCGATTTCACTTAGAGTATGCCTTTATTATTTGAAATCCACACCACACAATTCTCAAAAGCAATATTGAAGTATTCAAGCATGCTTTTTGAGATATTATCATGAATTTAATGGGTTTTATTCTAACTCGATCCCATATTCCCACTTACTGCAATTTTTTTTTGTTTGTTTCCAGAGCTTAGAAACAAGGCACAACGCAGCTCAACTATATTATTTGCAGGTGATCATATTTGCAAATAACTGAGAGTTGAAACAAAGCGTTGCCTGACAGAACACTATCACAGATATGTTGAGATGATCTCATAAAGCTTATTCGATTATAATGTATATGTTATGTTTGCTCATTTGATAGACTAAAGATTAAAAATGGATATTTCTACCTTGCTAAAGCCTATTATATTAACAGTATCCCAATACTTAGAGATTGGTCGAGGGACCTGTTACATTCAAAAATAGCCAATGGTTTTCTCAGTTTTATGTATGGTTCCAATAGAACATTTTAACAAATATGAATGATGCGAAAAATTAGGTCTTATGAAGAGCACGCTTTATTAATTGATTCAGCCGGTTCATTTTACCCTTTCAATTCACTTCTTAAGTATTCAGTAGAACTACGTTTAGTAGGAATAGATACATCTAAAGATGAGAAAAGAAGTGTGAAATGTATGGCCGAATAAGAAGACGAAGTTAACTACTCATTATTTCACTAAAGCGATAACAACAATCATTAATCAAAGTTCCATTTCAAGTTCCAAATAATTACTAGGGTTACATTGTAGCGAACAAACATTAGATTGGTGTTAACGGATTTCGGAATTTAAGGTGGGGAAGGTGATACGGCGCGTCCGACCACACACGCATAAAGGTCTTTAGTAACTCATAAATATCTAAAAGTAAACATAAAGGTCTTTGCTATATTCATGCTATGTATAGCAAACATATGTATTTGCTAAATACATTTTCTATATTCTAAAACTATTTTCTCATTAAATAAAGTCAGGATGATTTGTAAAATATTGTACTTAAGAGACATCTTCACCTTGGACCATTAGCCCAAGGTTGCGCAGTCGGCAATGTTAACTATACGGCTTTTAATGCAAAACAACGTATTTTATTCCCCTGTTTCGGACGCCATTTTTCAACCGCCATTTTTATTTAAACTTGGTAAGTGTTTAGTTAATCAGTTATATTAGGCCCTTCATGCCTCGAAATTTTGAAAATTTATCAAAGATTACTCTTTGGGACGTTGCAAAGCAACTCGATTTTCCTTAGTAATATTTGTTCATTTTTCAAAATTTCGAAGTATGATGAGCCTAATATTTGACTAAACACTTACCAAGTTTAAAGGAAACAGGTTGGAAAACGGCTTATGAAACATTGGAATAAAATACCATGTTTTGCATTAAAAGCCGTAAGGTTAACATTGACGACTGCGCAACAATGGACTAATGGCCCAATGTGAAGATGACTCTTAATATTTCCAAGAATTTTTGACTTGTTAACATGAAATCCCATTGATTTTGATATGCCTCGTAGGGTACCTAAGATTCTACCACTTAAAACAGCTTCTGGTCTATCAAAGTTAAATCATATAAATTGAAAATTTTCAATGATTTGAAAATATTACAGAATTGCGACAAAATATTTAATAATATGTCATCGACATATATATTTTCATAAAGAAATAGTACGAAATAATCCAAAACTTTTCAGGTTATTTTGAAATTAGAATGTAAGATAACTTTTACCTTAAGGCAGAGTAATATGCATAAAGCTGCCAAGAAAATATTGCGTAAACGAGTTCAATGGCGACATGCAGTAGAACGCACCACACAGTGCATAGTTGTTCTAGCACGCGAGCACAGTGGTGAAGTTGTGTGCTTGTACTTAAAATGCACAGTATCAGATAATTTGACTAATTTGACTTCATACATAGAACCAGCTTTGACTAAAAAGTAATCGGATAAAATTATAATAAAATAATACTTAAGATAATAATTGAAAATTTCTCTTCACCATTCACCAATCAACCTCACAAAAAATTATCCTGTACACAATTAATAGACGGTTGCAATAAAAATAAACATGAAAACTTGACGGTATACTTTTTTAATTACCATGTACATTAGCATCGAGATAAGTTTAAAAATGTTTATCAAAATTATCAATGATACAACTCTTTTCAAAATGATGAGGTGTTACTTGATCCATGTTTACATTAGAAAATTTATAAATAATAAAACCCTCTCTCTCTAAAAAATACCTCGTGAAATCTGATAATTTTAAAATATAATAAATTCTATTTGTAAATTAAGGAAGGTCTAACTTGTAACATAAAATGTAGCTCATTGTATTTTGCCGTTAGACATTGTGTATGTTTGATGTACCACCATATAACAATTTATAATTTATACCTGGTGGACTCACATTGTATAACAAGAATACAATTCATAAAAAAGAAATTTACTTGTAAACATGACATCATTGCACTAACTATGAAAAGTGCATGCCTGAAATTTCATACTTTATAATTTATTTTAGTGTATGCAATTATGAAAACTCTTCCTTCCTATTCTACTTCATATTAATAAAAGAGGAAAATGTCCCATGGAACATTTGCCATTTGAACAATAATGATTAAGTGGACTACCGGAAATTGTACCCGTGTTTCCAAACCCTTTGTTTACAAAATTGTTTGTTTTATCTAATAAACCTTGCACGTGAACCAGTTGTTATTAGGTTTTGTAGAACTGTGATTGAATTAATTTTCAAAATATAAGAGCTCATTATCATCGTAATCTACGATTAGTCAATATAATACGCTATTGTATGTATAATTATTTTACTTATGTTTCATTGGGACAATTAAAAACTAAACTGTTGACATGAACGTGATGTAGCCTAGCAGAAGAGTTATTTACGAAATGTTGATAAATTATTAAAGGTCATACATTTACTACAGATTACATATATTATCGTTAGTTTGTAAGTGGTTAAGTGTTCATAAGACTGCTTGTAATAGTTTATCTACAGTCACAATTCTAAGGTTGGCAAGACCATAATTTTTTATTACTAGTTATGTCTCTCACTGGCAATGTCAGATTACTTTTGGAATGAGAATTATATATTTTGTGTACATTGTTGAAAATAGGCCTAAAAATCAATACTAAATAACACCCGTCACAGCAGACCTGCATGCTCAGCGAATTTAGAATTTAATTTAACTAATAATTTTTCGTCATAATAATACTGTTGTACTCATGGGTATGTAGGTTTTCTGAACTAAGAGTGTGTTATAGAAGTATTTCATTGTATAAATAATACAGTTTTAAAGTAATATTTTTATTTTCCTTATACATGCATGATAATTTTAGTGAATTTAGTTTTGTAGAGTTTATCAGCCAGATTGAATTAAAATGAAGTAGAGTGCACCCGATGCCCGCCAAGTAAGAATTAAAATTATTTTGTTACAGCAAAATAAACTGTTTAACACTCTTATAACAATATGAAAAATACATCAATGAATTTAATGTAGATTTAAAGTACATATAAAGTAATTATAATCTTCCATAAATACAATAGCAAGATTGAATTAAAGTGAGGTAGAGTGCACCCGATGCCCGCCAAGTAAGAATTAAAATAATTTTGTTACAGCAAAATAAACTGTTTAATACTTTTATAACAATATGAAACATAAACCAATTTATTAAGAATTTAATGTAGATTTAAAATACATATATAGTAATTATAATCTTCCATAAATACAATAGCCAGACTGAATTAAAATGAGGTAGAGTGCACCCGATGCCCGCCAAGTAAGAATTAAAATAATTTTGTTACAGCAAAATTAACTATTCAATACAAATATAACAATTTGAAAACTATATCAATTTATCCTGGATTTAATGTGGATTAAAATACATATATAATAATTATAATCTTTCATATATAATCTAACAAAATTTTAATAAAATGAGGGAGCGTGTTTACTTAACAGCTAAAAAAAGTAAAAATAATTTTGCCAATGTAAACTAAAACCTTTTAAATCTCTTATAACAATATAAAACTCGTATTACTTTGTGTTTATTTTCACTAATAGTAAAAAATATATATGTTTATAGTATAACTGACCTTATTAATTGACAAAAAACGAGTTAAAAAGATGTAGTGCACATAAAATGACTTGTAAAAAGAATACAAATTGTTTTGTAAAGACTAAATAAACAGTTAAAGCAAAATATATCAATGTGAAACCTACATTATTTTATTCTATAATTAAAGCAGATTATACTGATATATATACGTATAATATTTGTTTACGAATAGATTAGTAGAGACTGTTTTAAAAAGAGAAAATGCAAAAGATAAGAACTTTTAATGAAAATACAATTTATTTTGCTAGAGCGAAATAACTATTCTGCACTCGTACCACTATATGAAATGTATATATATATATATATATATATATATATATATATATATATATTAGTTTAATGTTTATTGCAGATTAGTATGATATATGCCATATATTTATGATGTTACTGGTATACTCCTGGTCCTTCGAACCTACATACATATCCATGCGTACTACAGTATTGTTATGACGAAAAATTATTAGTTAAATTAAATTCTAAATTCGCTGAGCATGCAGGTCTGCTGTGACGGGTGTTATTTAGTATTGATTTTTAGGCATATTTTCAACAATGTACACAAAATATATAATTCTCATTCCAAAAGTAATCTGACATTGCCAGTGAGAGACATAACTAGTAATAAAAAATTATGGTCTTGCCAACCTTAGAATTGTGACTGTAGATAGACTATTACAAGCAGTCTTATGAACACTTAACCACTTACAAACTAACGATAATATATGTAATCTATAGTAAATTTAACGCTCTTTCCATACATATATAGTGTTAAGGCAAAACATGTGCAAATAATTGTTTAAATGTGATGTAATATTGAATAACAGTATTTTTCTTAAAAGTACCAAAAATTAGCCAGTTTTCAAATAGCTATAGTTTCATACAGGTTGGTCGTAACAACAAACTTTATGCATGCATTGTGTTGGAATTTTTCTCTACTTTATTTTTGTTAAGGACACAAATTTCGAAAAAATGCATCGTTTCGGATTTATAAGCAAAATACTGAAAAAAGTGCCAAAATTTCAATGTTTTTTGCAGATATCTCGAGAAGCACAAGGAATATCTTGGCGCAAACTTCAGATTCGGATTCAGCACCCCAAAAAAAATATAAAACAGCAGAAAAACTCCATACTATAATTTTTTCTACGTTAAAGTACCGATTGCCTGGACTAGATGTGAAGGATGAAAAAAGACTAAAGTCATCATCTGATCGAAACTAATAAATTTATTTCTAACACAGCCATAATTGGCCGTCCGAAAGAGGAAGTATTGAATAACATATTAAGCTTATAACAAATATACATTGCTATAAACCCCTTCATATTAAGAAAAATTTCCTTTAATCCCCATTCCAAAGGGCTAAACCTAATAGTCCAGTCACCTTGTCGTTCAAAAGGGGTGTTTGATGCATTAAATCTGGTATCTCTGATTTTTGGCTCAGTTGTTTAGGATGTTGGCCTGAAGTTAAAACCAATTTTTCGCACACGGGTGACGAACGCATCATAGGCAAAATTTGAAAAAACCTTCAAAAATTGGCACTTTTTTTACTTTTTCACAATTTTCATCATGAAGGACTGGTTTCGCGAACAAAGGTGTAGAGAGCATTTTTGTACAACATTAAATTCTCTACAATTTGAGACCAAAATCATCCTGATAGAACGTATAGTTCCTTATTTATGTAAATTCTAAGTTAGGTAAATTCTTTTGTTTTTGGTAAAAAAGCGATTTTAGCGATTTTAAGTTAAGGAATACATGCTATTACGATAGGAGCCGAGGTCCGAAATAGTCCCGGGACCATGACAAACTTTCATGTTGAGATCTCCTGATGCCAAAAACGCTGTGTTTTGCCAAAATTTGTATATTTTTGTTTTAGTCAATATTATTTTGATGGAAAGTTTGATTGCCTACCATTTTCGACTCGATCATCCTTTCAATGCCGGGTTTGTGGCACTGTTCTCTATTTAAAGATACCTTTAATTTGATGTACATATTGACATATACTTACATTAAAGATTTTCTTATTACTCCCTATGGGACGTCCCCCTGGAGGGTTAAAAATCCAATAAATGCCGGAAAGAGTAGATTTGAATGCCTAATATACATGTACAAAGTTTAATTACTATAACTAAATTAGTTTTTACTTATTAAGCCATTATGGGATTTTTTCACACTGTATAAATGAATATGTAAATGTTCATATATATATATATATATATATATACTGTATATATGTATATGAAGATAAACCAGATGAGATACACAGCGTTTTTGGCATCTGGAGACCTCAACATGAAAGTTTGTCACTGTCCCGGGACTATTTCGGACCACGGCTTCTATCGTAATAGCATGTATTCCTTAACAGAAAATCGCTAAAATCGCGTTTTTACCAAAAACAAAAAAAAATTACCTAACTTTGAATTTACATAAATAAAGAACTATACTTTCTATCAGGATGATTTTGGTCTCAAATTGTAGGGAATGTAATGCTGTACAAAAATGCTCTCCACACCTTTGTTCGCGAAACCAGTCCTTCATGATGAAAATTGTGAAAAAGTAAAAAAAGTGCCAATTTTTGAAGGTTTTTCCTAATTTTGCCTATGATGCGTTCGTCACCCGTGTGCGAAAAATTGGTTTTAACATCAGGCCAACATCCTAAACAACTGAGCCAAAAATCAGAGATACCAGATTTAATGCACTTTAAAAGTACAAAGTGACTGGACTATAATGGAAGTTATTGAATTTTTTAACTTTCCGATTTTAATGCAAAGTTTTATGGGCTGCCATTATTATAGTCCAAAGTTTTAACTATTGGTTTTCTTTTCAATGTTATTTAAATTTAAATATTACTCGGTAGGGGTTTCATGAAAAATAATGTTACCCACAGAAACTTCTATGGTTAGAAGGAATATTGAAAATATATAAAAAAAAAGTCCTGTATTACCTACTCTATTAATGGTATCGAATATTTCCGTAAAAAATTGAGTGATTGGGCAATTTAGTGACACACGTTATAACCTTCACTAAATATGAGGAAATGTTGTAAAATAAAATTATCTATGTATAATTATAGATTTTCTACTTTTTAACTTAATACAAAAAAATACATCACGCATAAACATATATTTATGAAACGATACAAACAGAAAACGATTCCGTCCTATTTCGGAACATATTATAAAGAGAGAAGATTCAAATAGCTCCCTGAAGGCATCACTCTATATCAAAGACGCATCTTTTTGGAAGAGAATAAACTTACCCAGTAGTTCATAAATATAGAGTTGACATAACAGTTTATGGAGTTAAATAGCCTACTAAAATTTGAATATGTCAGAATGGACACTAAAATATATATATGCAGAATTGAGCAACTGAACAGCATGGTTTAAAAAATCACCTATTATTGATAACAATTATGCTGGTTTTGATATTAATGTCATGTAAATGAATGTAAATTATAATTTTTCATGAAAACTATTATTTATAGCAAATATGGTCTTGTTGGGAGGGGTTTTTTCTTGTGTTTTTGCTAACAGTAAATGTGTTACTTGGCATGATATTAAAAGGCAGCCCATGCACTAAATTGACAGTTCCTGACTTTTTTGGGCAAGATTTTCTAGAAAAATGGGACAAAAATGATGTAAAGGAACATATTACGTTGGAAATACACATCCTTATTTCGTTTCAAATGGTATTAAAAGTCCTGGTTCACAGTCCCCAAGTGTGTGAAAAATCAAGGACTTGACCTTACTGACAGTTTTAGTTCATGGCTCTTTTGCATCTTCTTTGATCGCTTTTTCATATCTTCTTTTTTTCCTAGCGTATAATCATGTGTTTGATACAACCCCGAAAAAATAAGACAGGATCTGTCAGATCTGGCGAGTGGACGGCAAAGAGATGCCTCCATTGACAGTAATGCTATATAAAACATCAAAAACAAAAATGCTACGTTGATGATACCATTTAAAAAATACTGTTTTATAGTAAAACATTAATTTCCATCCATTTACCTAAAGTTTTTGTAAAACAACAAATTGTTGAAAATGCATTATTGGTGATAGTTTAAAATTGTCAAGTGTTATTGCATTACTTTGTATGTTTCTGAATCGTCAGGAAAGGCAGTTAAAAATCGAAAACGTTGCCACGCCCAAAGTTGCTTGATCAAATAACTGTTTACACTCACTTTCGATCACATTATTTTGAGCATAATCACGTAAAGAAACCAACGCAACGGACCAATCAGCTGATGTACGAATAGTGTAATGTGTATCACAACACTATTATATTTGTCATACGTAAAGCTTTCAAACGGCTGGAACCTGTACTATAATTGATTACTGTATTATAATGAACGGATCATGCTACGGGTTTTGTATTTTTTTTTTTTTTTTTGATACAGTAAATATTTTTTATGTTATTTGTAATAACATTATTGATGCTTATATTTTAATGGTTGTAGATAACTTATTTGATCATGCGTAAAAATATTTGTCAAATTTAATTGAGTACAATGACAAAAAAAAATAGGACCAACAAATTAAACATTTTATCAAACTGTGCATTAAAATAATATAAAACAAAATTCTAACAACAAAACGATATGACTTATATACCATTTTGAGACAGCAGCTAATAAATATCTATTGGAAAACAAAGATTATTTAATGCAATTAGACTGTCATTATTATGATAATGATTAAATCTTAATGATTAACTCTTTCACAAAATATAAAATTGATAACGAAAGGAGATCATCATAAGAAGAGAATGTTAGCCCGCCACTTTTTTTTTACATTTGTCATTGATGTATAAGATATTGAAGCTTTATTACTGAAAAAAACCTGCTTATCAATTTATAAACTTATTTATCCGTCTATGGAAAAATATGCTGGGTCTAGTTCCAAAATTTTCCAGTCTATTTTCGGGGTCTAACTGTATATTTGGATAACTAGGCGAGCCCTAATGCGAAAAAATAGCCATTGAATCGTAGTTATTGAAAACGTTTTGGTCTTCTTTTTTCAACTGGCTGGGTCGCTGAGTGGATATAGTGCTCACCTTTAAGTCCTAAGGTTGCCGGTTCGATCCTGAGAAAAAATAGCACCTTTCGATTCCGTGCCCAGTTTCCATTTGTCATTGGGCTATTAATTAATGATTCTTTCTAACAACTGGTCAATGTTAGATAGTAACAAGACTGGGGTTTAAACCGTTTCCCGTCAAAACCTTAAAAAATGCCATTGACTTAGATAGACATAAAAATATTCTCCAATAATAAAAAAAGCAATCCTTGATTTCTATTTGGTTTAAATAAAGGTTTACGTTGATTTATTTCAAACAATGCACTGGTTTGCTACCCTAGAGATATGGATACCGATATAATTCGGTTGGTCGGGTCACTGAGTATGTTAAAAAAGTAGTAATTTTTTTACTACATTCGCAATTTTATACATACCACGGTGTTTATTAGTTTTAACTGTTAAATTCAAATCATTACGTATAGTTCAACGTAAAATGTTGTAATTTGGCGTACCTGTTTACAGATTTAAAAATATTTTGGCATCTTCATTTTAATTCATAGTCTGGCCGATTTTAAGATAAATTGAATAAAAACTACATTTCATACTAATATTGTTTTTATTCACAATTTAATTGTTTAAAACCTACCCTATGGATTAAATATTAATTATACTCATCTCAAATGAAAATTTGTTTGTTTTCCTCATTTAGAATTTTTTGAATTTAATTTTAAGTTGGGTTAATCCAGAATGCTGCAGTTCATGGTTCATGGATTTTTAACATAATCTCTCTTACAAATTTGTATTTTTCACCATACTACTGTGAAATCATAATTTTTTGTTTCATGTTTATCGAATATGAAAAATCGTCATTACATTGTTTACGATTTAATGAGAATGTCTACTATCGAAAATAATGTTTACTTCCTTTTTTATGAATTTTCCCATATAAACTAACAAATATTTTTATTATTTTATACTAAAATGGACGTAGACCTACCAGTGCAAATACCGTTTTCGTTGAAAACTAGAACAGGCGAAGTAATCAATGACCTTATTCCTAATAATTATTATGTTTATATGTATTATGTTATGTGCTGATTATTATCGTTATGTAAATTTAAAATTTAAATAGAAGGCATAACCTCAAAAATTTTATTTGTTATGAAATTTGTTTTTTGTGTTTTGTTTGTTGATTTTGTAATTGTAATAAAGAAATATTCCAATGTCTGTTTTTATTTTAAAAAATTTTAATCTTTGTTGTTTACCAACAGTGTTGTTTAAAACACGAGCGAAAGTGGTTTGCAGATTATCGACCATATTTGAAGTGTTCAATACATTTTTTACCTCAAACATATTTTCTCGAATATGTAATTGTTCACTTCCGACTCTAGTAATGAAATATACAATTTTACCATGTAAAAATGTTTTATACACTGTGCGATCTTTGTTTTTCTATTTTTTATACATATTACGAAAATTAAGTGTAGGCCGATAAGGAAACTTGCTTCATTGCTACCCATATCTTTCCAATGATGTTGAGACGAAACTTTTATTAAAATCAAGCGGTTTTTATTTTATTATTCCGTATCGCAAAGGTATGAACGCACGTCGATATAAACAAACAAGCCATCTCGGAAAAACAATCCAATTTCAGAGACAGATTTTCGTATGTATCTTTCTCTTCGAAAAGGAGCATATATTTTAGGACTTCCAAGACTTACACTTTCTTACCTATATTCCTTCTGTATTTGTTATATTAAAATAAATACTAAAAATTATATATTCTTGCTGATACATCATCAGTGCTTGAAAATAGGTTTATACATTCATGTTTTAATAACATTTGACTGATAAAAATTTTCAATGACGCATAAATAAACTTTTTTTAATATTGCAGGAAAAAATTAAACTTTCAAAATTGTTTTTGTGATTATGGAAAGAGTGTTCTTAAAACATAAATTAAAGAAATTTTTATTCTTGAGTATTTTTTATTTTAACGAATGGTTTCGGAGATGTGGGCATATAAATTTTGCCAATGTTATTCTTATCTAACTAAAAATAAACTTTAATTGTCTCTAGCTCCCTAACCGTTAGGTTTAGAGAAAAATTACAGAACATATAAAAATCTTAAAATCACATGTAAATTTCAAAACCACCATAAAATGTAGGGTATTCTATAAAAAACTTTAAAGTTGGTAGCCATATTCGAAAAATGGCATTAAATTAATTTAGAAAACTGAAATACATATCTGAAAGCAAAATAAAAAAGTAAAGGTGGGTCCCCCATAAGAAGTATACTGTCAGATATAGAACAAAAAAGTTAGCTATTGGATAACTTTAAGAAACTCACCTTGTACAATATTGTCAATATGAATTCCATAGAAATAGCGTTACAGTAGATAAAAGAAGAAATCAAGGAAATGTCTTTAAATCCAAATGTTAGTCCTTTAAAAATTGACATACACCATCAAAGATTTAAATTTTTGTTAAACACAGTGTATTTATTAAATCATTATATTTCATTATATTTTGTGCTACGTTTAGATTCTAATGTTATAAAATGTGTGGCCAAATGTTATAGATTTTTATTATAATTTATATTAGAAATATAAATTAATTTCTAAAAATACAACACACTAGCATGTATAAATCATGTTCTTTATATTAATTTAACATTTTCAAAATTTGTTAATAAGTTATGTTCAATGTTCTATTATTACTTACTGTATATGAACCACAGTTATAAATTACAACAGTGCAAAAAACTAGTCAAAAGGTTTTTTACCGCTATCTATTGTTTGTCGTAAGAGGCGACTTACATGGGGCTGGTTCCAAAACAGCACATTATATCATATTCTTTTTGGTTTACTCTATCATTCTAAATCACTCTGGTTTTTTGTTTGTGTAGTTTCATGTCCTTTTGCACTCACTGAGGAGTTGACCAAATAGGGTAGAGGGTAAAGTGGAATAATCTTTTTTCATGTACTTCACAGGCTGCCGAATAATACAGATACCCTAACTAACCTGTCCAGCTAAGACCTAGCTGTTCTATCAGTCGGCGCGAACATCCTTTTCGGTAGTTGTGCCGGTTGTTGAACTGATAGGGGCCTGCTGTTACCTTGGGGTCGCTACATACAGACCACCGGTGGGGGTTTGATGACAAGGATATAGCTTTGTTTGCAGGGGACCGGATTGAACTTAAACTGAGTGTGTTTTATTTGGGAAAATACCCGGACTCGAGGGTTAATCCAGACACAATGGAAAATGGGATAAGAGTTCAAAAGTTCTATTTTCCTCACCCCTAAAAAAAGAAGCTGTGGGAGGATTTACAACTCCGAGCATCAACTCCTTTGAGGAAAGTATAAAATAGGGTAGGCGTTTCTCCACCTAGTACCTCTCAACAGGCTCTGAATGGATTGAAATAATCATCATAACCACACCTGGTGACAACAAAGGCTTAAAGATTGTTTTTGTATAAGATTTAACCGTGCGAAAATAATACGGAGTTGGCAAAGAAATCCTCGCATGCGGAATAAGGATAGTGTGAGGGAGGTCCTCTTCAACACAAGTGTCAAAGTGACAAAACAAAGTAATGTCTATGGGATGATTACGAATGGCTTGAAGGTTCTGGAATGCTTGCTGAATGTAATTATATGTAGCATAACGTTTGAAGTCTGTCCTTCTTTGGCCTACAATGAAAACAAAAAGACATAGGTCCCAACTCTTTCCAAGAGACTTACATTAAGCCTACCAAATAATGAAAGGTAATAGAAAAATAAAAAAAGGCCTAGATTGAACCTAGATGCACCAGCTGAAGGCGGTACCTTTATCAAACGAAAGTATGCAGTTTGTTAAGGCCAACTTGCAGAGGAGCATAGCTTCCAATTTTCTTGTACAGTATCAAGTAAAAAAAAACCTATCGAAGATTGTGATCGTTAGTGAACCTTACATAATGAAAACAGGCCAATTTGCTACCATGGTTGCCTGGATCTGGATCGTAGTGTTAGGAGGTTTTATACTGATCTTGTGATGGTTACGTCTTTGTGTGGTTGCATAGAGAATGAACTCTTGGCATTTACCTTTTACCCAACTATTTTGATTTAGAATACAAAACTCTTGGAGATTAAAAACTCTGGAGGACAGACTCCAACATTCCCTCAATTCTCTTCAAGAGTCGCTTTTTAGAGGAATCCATAAATTAAAACTTGCTTGGGCTATGCCTTATCATTCATCATTTAAAAAACTTAACAATTCAGACAACTTTCCACAAACCCAACACAAAATGGTTAAATATGTCATAGGTTTTTGTATATTTAAATTTTGTTGATAAGATTTGAATATAGTTTGATAAAATGCTGTTTTTAGCGAATTTCCCATAGGGAATAAGCTATTACCGTAGGTCTCATGGAAAGACCTAAGCCCGGGACCATGTAACTTTTTCGTTTTGAGGTGCCCAGTGACCGAAAATAATAGTCATTAAAATTTATATATATATATATATATATATATATATATATATATATATATATATATGTATATATATGTATATATATATGTATGTGTCCCTAGACACGATAACTCTCGTAAAAATGGTCCGATCGACACCAAATTTGGTAGAGATGTGTAAATTTAAAAAATTTTAAATTTTTATTTTGACCATTGGATTTAGCTCAAAAAAACACACAATTTAGTATTTTGAAGCTTTGCTCTATCTCCATTGGTTACCGAGATATTACAAAGTCTAAAGACAGTACATTGTCTTTTGGGGCTCCAATGTTAATCTCATGGAGAATAAGGATGTGTTAATATTTCACTTATTAACCAATATTTTTGGATGAAACTTAGTATTTAGCTTCATTTGGTTGAGATTCATCCATTTAAGGTAAAAATTCTTGGCTTTTGTACTTATCATGGCAGCAAACCTGCATACTCTTTTCCCATGTTAATCATATGGAGAATAGGCCAACTCTTATTTATGGACAGATATTGATGAAACTTACTATATGGCTTTATATGGTCGAAATAAATTTTTTCTATGCTAAAAACCTACTTTTAGTGTCCCCCATGGCAGCATACCTGCATACTCTTTCCCTATATCTTAAGGAGAATAGACATTTATTTCCCTATTTATGAGCACGTGATGAAATTTTGTTTACAAGTTTAGCTGGTCAAAATTAATATTAACTTACTAATTTGGAAATTCGCTGAGTACGCAGGTCTGCTGCGACGGGGGTATTTAACTATCTATCAATATAAGACTAAATTGTTTTTGACGTTGTTATCTAATATTGTGATTTTAAATTTTATGTGCATATCAAAACCATTTTCATGCATTTAAGATCTACTTCCGATTCCTCATTGGCCGCCCTCCAACTAAAATATAAAATTACTGTAAAAGGTTTCTCTAATTATTTTCTCCACCCAAAAAACACACAAAATAATTTTTTTATATTTTAAATGTCAAATTTAACGATGGTGGTGCATGAGTCCACGTGGTAATTAACTTTGTCCATTCAGAGAAAACTGTCACTGAAAATAATTATTCTAAGCATAACAAAATCAACAGAAAATAATAAGCTACGCCCATTGACTGGATTACTCCCCTAAAGTACTTTTGGTTAAAATATTTTCATATTCTATTTATGACATGTTTTTTTCTTTTATTTATTTAAAGTGTTGTTTCTCCATATAAAAGTTTCAATAAATAGCTGTGTCGTCGTTATAAGTAACTTAATATAGTAAGGTTTTTATAGTAATCGTATTCCGTTATTGGAAATGATTATGATAATTTAAGGGTAATATTTGGGAGATATTAATCAATTCCATAACATAATGTTCACATTACATTCTGTTTCCTAAATGTTGTACATGTCAGATGATGAGGAAGGTACTTCGGTCCTCATGGGAGAGATCCAATTTAAACTTAGCTTCATCATCCAGGCCTCAACACAATGAACTCTACTACAATACTAATCACATTGCCATGACACTTAGTTATTTTTTAATAATTAACACATTTATATCAGATGCATTTTTAAGTATGATGTATAGTGCAGCAAGCAGATTATCTAAAATTTTAATAATCAATTCTCACACCGTTAAAACTTACGGCATTTCTTGAACTAACATCGTTAGGCTGCAAATAATTTAAACATTAATAATGCTTGATTGTTAAATACATAATCCAAATAATAAAATAAAATAAGCCAAATATACTATTAACAAATATATGTCTATTGTTTTGTAACTTATGCCAAACAAATATTTTCTTTAAATTGCATTAAATACAGTATTATTTTGAGTTGCTTTCTATAAGCGGTAATGGTTTAGTTTTCATATATGATCAGTAACAAAAAACTGACAATAACATTATGTGATTGATTTTATCCTAGAGGGCGTTTCTTTCTTAAGCTTTTAAATCTGCTGGTCATTAGCACTTGAAACAAAGGGTTTTCAAGAAGTGAAATATTTTTAACAAAAGATGAAAGAGTTTCCTTGGAGCACTTCTCTTAAGAGTAGAAAGACTAAGTTTTATTCCCTGTAAAGGTCCAGTTTGTTATAGAAATTTATATTTTATTGGAAATAATGTTTATTTTCACACAATAAAGTAACCATTATATACAAAAAACTATTTTTGAAAGAAAAGTAAAATAAAAAATGTCAAGCCAAGTGATCAGTAAAATCTGTTTTATCTACTAAATTCACATTAAAAAAAAGATATTTATTGTCATTGCTACTTCATCAAAGAAACTAAAACCATATACAAATTTTAAATGCTGTTTTGGACCAGGAATTGATTTCCTCAAAGCTATCAATAGAGCTCATCCTAAAATAGTTTACCATCAGCCTTTTATTTTTTGTCGGCTCCATGAAAAATGGTAAACTGATCTAAGGACTACAGAGTGTAATTTAGTAATTGAATACTTATTGGGATTATTTTGTTTTATTTACATGACTCATATTATACTTATCCAAGTATTTTTCATTTGTTATATAATAAATCGTTACAACATTTACGATGATATTTTAGAAGTTTTACTTTAGTGGTTTTATCACCTTCAAACCTGTGTAAATCTTCAGTGCCGTGTTACATTCACCGATGACGCTCAGATAGCTGCAGTGACGGACTGGAAGACGATTTGCCCTGTCATGGCAATAACTTACCTGGCTTTGTTGGCTAAGGATATGACCCTGGGTTCAGAACACTCTCAACTGAATTATATTATATTAGTTCACATTTCAACGATGTTTGAGAATGATTACTATAGGTGATTAGTATTGATATATATTTTACCCATTTTTACCTATTAATACAAGGATTTAATAATGAACGGTCTGCCGACGTGCCGTCACGAAAATAGGGACTTTTGTGGTATTTTTTGTTATTATATTCTGTACATTTGGTATTTTTAGTAAAGTGACATTTCTTGGTAAATTTAAAACCCCATTTCTAAAAAAAAGCATTTAGCTTTTTATTTTAAAATTTAATTTCAAGTGGATCATTGAATTTATTAATATTTAACAAATATCAATTTTGTAGATTTAGTTAAACTTGCCGTATTTTTCTATATTTCAACTTAAGGAAAAAACCTTCTGCAATAAATTTATTTTGTTCCAATTCTAAATACGTTTTCACTAAACATTTCACCATAAATCTTCCTGGTACTATAACATTGTTAAGCTTTTTTTCTAAAAAAATTTTCAGTATTTAGTTGACATAAAAATTCATACGTAAAGGTTGGTGTCTCAGAGTTTTTCAAAGTATTAAAGTTTTTTCGTGATGAGTTAAACAAATTGTTTAAAGAATGCTTATATGTTTACTTTGTAGGATTTGTTTCGGTAATATCTGGTTTTATAAGTAACCATCCTCGTCTTAAGTCATTTTCGATTTTTGTCTCAAGATATTTTTTGCAAATTATGGACTGTAATTTTGTCCTTGAGTGTATCGGAGAAACTACCAACATGTGGACCTAACGTATTAGATTATAGATAACTTGACTAAAACAGTCATTGTGTTTGTCTATAGTACAGCAAGAGTGTTGGTATGTGGACCGTGTAGAGCAGCGTCAGCCTATAGGGACTGGATGTCACAAGCTATGTGACATGACATATCTGATCATGGCGGCTCTCCTGACAACTCTCGTCACTATTATATACCTGGTTCACTTCAATGATCCTACTATGGTAAATGTATGAGCTTTGTTAGTGCTATCATATTTTAAATATAGTAATTATATCTTTAAAATAAAACCATTTTATAAGTATGGTGTAATGGCATTATTACTAAATAAGTATATATTTCAAACTGCTATTCCTAATAATCAGTATTAAAATACAATATAATCATTCAATCACAAAGATAATCTAAATAAATAGATTGGTTTTGACAACGTATTCGAGTGTTGATTAATCAAATACGATCATTTTAAAACTATACTGCTGTAATGTATTTATTTTTTCTCCATCTATTTAAATTTTTATTTTTGAAAAGAGCTTCAAAAGCGTGTAATTTGAGCATTTTATTTTACAATTTACTTACCCTATTATTTTTTTATTGAAAATGTGCAATGCAGTATTTAACATCGTAATCATTAAACTCAAACCGATGAATATTAAATTGTTTATATTTGTTATCACTGCAAAAATATGTTTAACTCGTAAAGTTGACATGATATTACCTTAACACTTCATTTACAATCGATAGTTATGTCAATAATTTAAAAATATAAAATTTAATATTTCATTTTTACTTCCATGCAAATGAAACTTCATACGACCATTTTCTAACATGTGTAAAACAATAAGTTTGTTCCTTTCAAATATCAAAAAACTCTGTCATATTGATTGCTAATGATATTTTTTTCGTTTGCTAAACATAAAGCACTAAAAGGCTTTTTTTCAGAAGTAATATACCGTTTCCCAGTATTTGCTACTTCAATTTAATTTATTTCAACGACAAATCCATTTTTCATAAATAGGCCTACAAGTTGTGAAAATAAAAAACTATACATTAAACATGATTAGCCATAATATTTGACTGAAGTGGTAACAATTAATTTATTATAAGTTTGTTTACAAGATATAATAGTTACAGTAATAGAGCGATAAATAAAAAATATACACTAATATAACAATATACTCATAACAGCAGATGGATTTAACTTGACTAACATGACCATTGCAATATAAACTTGATATATTAGTAAATAATAAGAATAATTAACAAAAACTAAGATATTAGTATGTAACAATAACATTAACAATGATGATATCAATAAATAAAACACCAAAATAAAAGGCAGATTATTACAATGTGCTTTTGTTCTTGCGTGTGTTAATGCGTGAGTTTTTAACATAGTTTTAGACACCAGGCACAGAACTATCAACGGGTGTGGCCCTTTAAAGCTATCACCAATGAACGAATTTTTTAGATTAACACTGGTGGCTCTGAGGTTTCTCGAGAAAGCACTGAAGAAATCTAAACTTGGAGGCATGGTCTTTTTGGGCTGTCGTCTCCTCGAGATCGGGTTATTAGCGAGACATAAAAAAACTATGAATCTCTCGTTCCAGTTGTAATCCTGAAACCGATCCGTTCAATAAGCTAATGGCAGTTGATAGTTTTATGGAGAAACTTTTAATTGCATATTGATTATAATATTAAAGATTTTGTTGCCTTATGAATATTCAAATGTTTATCCAGGTGTTTTTAACCTACTCATCAAAACTTTAGCCAGTTTTATAAAAGTCTGTAAAACAGAGGGCCAAGCAAAACGAATTGGCCAACAATAGCTCACGGAGGCTATCTGGTGGGGATTGCTGACCAAAACATTCGTTACTTGGGCTTCAGTGGGTTTTACACGTGAGATACAATACGTTTAATATATTGCCATTTTACCCTGTGGGCTATGTTACAGTTTACTCATACTTAAATATAAAATAAATAAAATAAAAAAAATTCAAACACTAAACATGTAAGTATGAATACCATTAAATATTGAGGTGATCATTACTACATTATGTAAATCAAATGTTTAAATGCCATCCAATTTAAAACATTTTCATATAAAATAATAAAGTTTTCATTTTGAAATAACCTAATATGTTTTGTTCAAACAAAACTACAGAAAATAACTATAAGAGAGAATATATATATATATATATATATATATATATATATATATATATATATATATATATATATATATCAGTTGTTATCTGGCAGTCGATGGGAGCGGACGCGTTATCTCTGCGGCCGCTTCTTATCTAGCTCGTGCCGCTACCTGCCTGGCTGGTTTATGCAAGCTTTGCTCTAACTTTATTTAGTAGTTTAATAGTGTTTAAAAGTTTTTACATTAACTGTGTTATTTTTCATCATGTCTGAAAACTGTGGCAAGTGTGATCAAGTACTCAGTGATAGTGACATTATCGGAAAATGTGTGGACTGCAAGTTAAGCTTCCACGCCACGTGCACGCGAGCCGGGTCGTCGCAGAGCTTCACTAAGTCCAAGAACAAGACACTCAAGTGTGACTTGTGTATTGAGAACTCTAAATCTACCGCATCTGTTCGTAGTAATGACGACAGGGATACTATCTTGGAAGCTATTCGTTCAATGAAAGTTGAGATAAATAAAAATACGGATGAGAAAATAAATGCAGTGTTAGCTTCTGTCAGCTCCTTACAACAGGATATACAAAAGCTGCAGGAAGGTGTGTCCAGGCTGGACGACGAGCAGACCGAGTTGCGAGAGCGCTGCAGCAACTTCGAACGTGCCAACAGTGAGCTGCAGAATGAGGTGTACGACCTGCAGATGCGACTACACGACGCCGAACAGCACTCCCGCGCCGCCAATATTGAAATTGTCGGGCTGCCCGTGACTCAGGGGGAGGATATATACACGTGTCTGCAGCAGATTGCACAGGCCATCGGTGTCACCTGCGGGGCGCAGGACTTCTCCATCGCACACCGGCTGCAAAGGTTCTCTAACAAGAAACACTCACACCCACCGATCATCGCCCAATTCTCTTCAAGGCGCACCAAGGAGATATGGATGAGGGCTGCTAGGTCCAAGAAAAACCTCAACGCCACCGATATCAATCCTTCTCTTCCGTCCAGCAATATTTACATTAACGATCACGTGACACCCCATAATAAAGCGCTGCTCTGGAGGGCTCGACAGCTGAGAAGGGAGGGAAAAGTCGTCTTTGCCGGGTTTTTCAACGGTAAAGTATTCGTCAAACAGTCCGAGGGGTCCGAGTCTTTTCGAGTTGCGGCTTTGAGTGACTTAGACAACCTCAGCTCCAAGGGAAAATAGTGATTTAAAGTTTTTCTGACTTCCAAGTAAGGTAGTTTAAGTTTGTATATAATACTGTATTAGCTTACATTTGTTGTTTTTCTCAAACCATAATTTTGAATTGGTTCTCAATTTATTATTAATTTTAAGGTTTGGATTTTAAATGTTCTATGGAAATTAAGATTTGAAGAATGTTATATACGGTAAGAGTTTTATTTTTCAGTTGTTTGTTTTATTCTTCATTTATTAAGTATAGTCAGAACCAAAAGTTTACGTAAACAAATATCACGTTTAGTAAAAGAAAAAAAAGTTTTGTTTACTTATTTATTTCTTTTGTAAATATTAATTTTGTTAGTAGTAAACTTTAAATTTTTAAAAATTTATCACTTTTCAAGAGTATATTAAATCACGAATCGATCCAATTAAAGTACTTTTTTATTTTCTTAATATATCTACTTTGTACGGGAATTTTCCCAATTTAATAGGTAAATAATTTAATATCAGTGAATAAAGGTCATAGTAGAGTTTAAAAAATTTAAAAAATTAAACAAATTTACTGTTTTTAATTATTATCTACAGTTACTATTACTGATGTTTTTATATTGTTTTTATCTTTTTCTGTCATATCTTTAGAGTCTTGTTTGATTATAGGCCTAATGCTTAATAAGTGTAGTATTTAATTAATGTATTCTGTATTTTCTTTGGTTTTTTATTCATCCAATGACAATTGCGTAGTTATTGTATAGCCTATTCTTATGTAACTATAGATTCAATATGTAAACTAAGGGTTGCCAGCTGGGTGGGTGGTCTGTAGCGGAGGCAGAGTGGATGGATGCGGATGATGATGATGACAGCTCATTATTTTTCCACAACTGTTTAGAACTTAAGACATTAAATGAATTTGCAAATTTTTTCTCGGTTGAAAGTGGAGATGACGCACTTAAAATAATAAACACTAATATTCGAAGCTACTCAAAAAATTTGGACGAATTTTTAATTTATTTAAATGAATTTCCTGCTTTAGACGTCATTGTTCTAACGGAGTGTTGGTTGCAGGAGGGGGAGGAGGGGCGGGCGATTGACGGCTTTGACTTGGCACTCACCGATAACAGACGGAACAGGGCCGACGGTGTCGTGGTCTATTTTAAGAAGCATTTATCAGTTTCTATATCTCAGATTTCTCTTGCTGATGTTTACGGACTAGAACTCACTTTTAATTTCCACAGTAAAAAATTTTGCCTTCTAGCTATTTATCGTACATTTGATTGTGATTGTCAACTATTTATAAACGACTTATATAATTATCTAAACAGTTTGAGTAAAGATACAATGGTCATTGTGGTTGGTGATTTTAACTTTGATTTATTAAATATAGACGGTATAACCGATGAATATCTTAACTGTTTAATTGGTGCTGGTCTTACTCAGTGTATAAATAAGCCAACTAGAGTAGCAAATAATAGTAAGACCTGCATTGACCACTTTTTTGTTAGATATAATGATATCACCAACGTTAAATCAGCTGTTTTACAAATTAATGTTACAGATCATTTCAGTACCGGTATGTCAATTGTTTTCCCGAAACGCGCAACGTCGGTCACTTCAGTCACTACTATACGCATTGTTGACTCTGCACTGCTGTCCTGTAGTCTCGCTCAAATTGATTGGAATAATATTTATCAAAATTTAAATGTAGATTCTTGTGCATCAGATCTTTTAAAGATTGTTACAGATTCCATCGAAAGTTCTAAAAAACCTATCAAAGCTTCATCAAGATATAAAAAATTAAAACCTTGGATTTCAAAAGACTTAATTAAGTTAATTCGTGAAAGAGATAAGTTAAGTAAAAAAGTCAATAATCAACCTTTTAATGTTATATTAAAAAATAGTTATCGTGCTCTAAGACAACAAATTACTAGAGAAATTAAAAACTCCAAACGCGCTTATTATAGACTTAAACTCAATCAATGCCAAAATAAACCGAAAATTTTTTGGAAATTAGTTAATGAACTGGCTGGAAGAAATACTGTAAAGGACGCTTTTCCAATTCGAAAATTTTTGCCAAATATTTCTAGCATCACTCCAAATGTGTACAAAGATGTCGCTGACGACTTTAATACATTTTTTTCGGCTGTTGGGCACAATCTTGCCACCTCTATTGATGGGGGCGGTCCGTTGCTTATCAACGACGCGGACTACAGGCAGCACACTTTCTTTACTCTACGCACGGTGACAGAACTAGACGTAATTAGACATGTGACTGCATTACGTGGTGGGTCTGCTCCTGGCCATGATGGTGTCTCGGCTACCATTCTCAAAGATAATATCGGTATCCTCTCCAAACCTTTTTTACACCTCATTAATTTAAGCCTTGCTTATGGAGTTTTTCCAAATAATTTTAAATTAGCCAAAGTATTTCCTCTTTACAAATCCAGCTTATACACTGAGAAAAATAATTTTCGACCAATATCTCTTCTAAGCGTTTTTTCTAAGGTTCTTGAGAGGATAGTGAAGGAACAACTAGTTGCATATCTCAATCAAAACAAAATTTTAGCAGACTGTCAATATGGATTTAGGACTGACAAAAATGTTTCTGATGTTCTTTTTGATGTAAATAAAGAAATTTATCATGCACTCTCGGACAACATGCGCACGTTATTAATCTTTTTAGATTTGAAAAAAGCATTTGACAGTGTAGACAGGATTAAACTCATTGAAAAACTATCTGCTATAGGTGTAACTGGGAATGCTCTTTCGTGGTTCAGGAGTTACTTCTCTGACAGACGACAGACCGTGTCCATATGCGGCATCAATAGTGATGAACGCTCTGTGGATTATGGTGTTGTTCAGGGCAGTACTCTTGGACCAATTTTATTTTTAATTTACATTAATAACATTTCAAAACTACCCATTTTTGGAAAACTTTTTCTTTTTGCCGATGACACATTGATCGTTGTCGAGGATAAGTCATGGGATGGTGCCAGAAACAAATCTCTTTCGGATCTAATGTTAGTAAAAAAGTGGCTGGACCAAAATATACTCTCTCTTAATGTTTCTAAAACGAAGTACATGCCTGTATCTCTCTCTACTTTGTCTGACTATAATTTAAATGATTTAGTTTTGCACAATTGTAATAATCATGTTAACAATGACTGTCCTTGTGAGGCAATTGAAAAAGTGTCATCTTATAAGTATTTAGGTGTTATTTTTGATTCGCGTATGAAATGGACAGAACACATCACATTCCTAAAATGTAAAATTCGAAAGTATATTTTTGCTTTTAGGCAATTAAGTGAAATTCTCACTTTTAAGGAAGTCAAAATTGCTTATTTTGCTTATGTCCAATCACTTCTTTCATATGGCATTATAGCTTGGGGCGGGGCATATAGATCACATCTTACTGGTTTAAATGTTGTGCAGAAATCTATTTTAAAAGTTGGGTTTAAAAAGTGTAAACGATTCCCCACAGTTCTATTATTTCAAGAAACAAAACTGTTTTCAATTCAAAAGTTGTTTGTTAAGGAGCTTTTCAGTTACATTTTCAAAAACTCAGGCTCATTGTTTCCTCTCATTTCACACTATTACAATACAAGGTATGCAACTAGAGTTGGAATTTCTGCTATCCAACAACAAAAATCTTTTGCAAAGACTAATTGTTTTTATATTACTCATATCTTATTTAGAAATTATTTCTCCCACTTTAATAGCAATACACTTTTTGATTCACCTTCGATTAACATTTTTAAATTAAGACTTAAGGATTGGTTACTGGTTATCAGTGATGAGGAGGCCGAGTCCCTTATCTGTGCTGATTACAGTAGACCCATAAACAACTAACTCCAACGTGACTGACTGTCCATCCTCCCCCCCTTCCCCATGCACGACACGACACGCTTCATGTTTCCTCCTATCCGTTTAAGTTTTTTTTATTACTATTATTATTTTTCTTTATAATGCGTCACATCCATTAGTTAATCGTGATTTCTTATTTTATTCAGTTAAAATAGCTCGGATTAATTGTTATATTGTGGAAAGATAAGTTTATAATTGATATAGTTATTCTTCTTTTATTTCAAAATTAAGTATTTAACAGATTTTTTCCCAATTTTTACATTTATTTTCAGTAATAATATCTTTAACTATAAGTACTGCTATAACAACTCGGGCCTACGCACAGACCATTCACGGTCCATGTGGGCTTATTTCCTTATTGTACATGTATCTCTGTTTCTTTAATTTATAATTTTTTTTGTTGTTGTCTTTATGTAATTTGTTGTATTAAGGATATTTTTATTTTTGGAAATAAATCTGTTTTGACTTGACTTGATATATATATGTTTGTATATATATATATATATATATATATATATATATATATATATATATATATATATATACTGAAAAAAATAAATTTAATACAAGAACATTTTTTAACTAAATAAGTCGATTACATGGAGAAAATATGTCCTGTTACTTTTAAACCACCAATACAGGTTTCGCTTCTAACTTTCACACATTACTAACCCGTATATGTATACGTACATTTACATAAAAATGTAAAATTCTTAACTTGAAATTGCCTGAGTTGCCTGTATAGTACCTGGTTAAGGCTTCTGGTCTTGCGTGATTTTAAATCCCGAAATACTATAGTTTAGTAATGCATCGTTTAAAATATTGATAACTGATCATAGCTTGAATGTACTGTACTCAAAACTAATAGTATGAAAAAATTAAACAAACATTACCATTATAATGTCTTGAAAAATTAATAAATAAACATATTTCAATTATACTGAAATAAATATCAAGTGACTATCTTTGGATTAACAAACTATTAGATGATGTTTAATCGTGTGTCCCAAATGTCTGTTAATTTTTCAGCATCAGATAACGATATTATCTTCTGAGGACGTCTAGGAAGCCAAGAGAGTAAACTTTTTAACAAAATCATAAACCGTTCTACTAAAGGTGGGGTTTTAGTAGGCAAGTTAAAGATGCCTATTCACCTTAGCTAAGATGAAATTCACCTTATTCAAGTGAATCCTGCATCCTTTAAAGTATACGAAAAATGGAAGAAAATAATTGCGAATGTTAGGATTCCTTATATTTACCATGTAAAACAGCAGCTGAATACAAAATGTAAATATAAAAGGGTGATATTAGCTATGAAAATTTAAATTATCCTAATTAAGCTTATCTTACACCTCATCTGATCCACCACAATCATCACATTTAAACTTCAGTCATACTCACTTTAATTAAAATACATACAAGATGGTTTCTTGCTGTTACAAGAAAGTATTGAAATTATATTTGGGATATTTTTTGGGCTGATCAAATATTTCTTATACAAATATACACCGAGCGAATTATTAAAACCATGGCGGTAAATAAAAGGGTGAGCTATTAAAATTAAGAAACCAGCCAACATGTGCAAATTAGTTGAAACTGCTTTCTTTTACCACTTAATTTATTTTAATAATACCTTTGAAATGAGGTTTTATTTAATAAGGCTTTCATTTCGCAGTATTGAGTTTTCCCAAAAGTTCCTCTGTTACATCTAAGCTGTAACAAGCTGTAACTAAGCTGTAAAATGTTTCGTTAGACTTTTAAAAATCATGAAAACTTTTAATATGTGTAAATTATTTCCAAATGAACACAGAATTTTGATGAAGATATCGGAATTTGAAAATGTTGAAAGTATTAAATAAGATACTAATTTCACCCACACTTCAAAATTAGGTGAATAATGTTCAAGGACGGTTTAAAATTGTATATATTGTTTATTACGAAATCCACCCAAAAAAATTATGTAACTTAAAAATTTGTATACATCTTAAGTTCATTCTTTTAGTCAAGAACACAACTAACTAAAAGATGTACCAATTTTCTGAATTTGTTGTAAAACAGTTGTATGGACAGAATTTTGGAACACCAATTTTAATTTTGTTAGATAAAGTCGACTCTTTATACGATAACAATGTATATTATACCATATTCGGTAAAAGTTACATTTATCAAAGTATCATTTATCGTTACACATATTAAAATGTATATTTTTACTTTGCATTTAAATGCAGTTTACAATGATGCTATTAAATCTGAAAAGCTGTTGTTTAAGACTTTCTTCCCCTTCGGTGTACGTTGACTGACACAGGGAGTACAGAAATTCCCTTACGGATGTAATATTTTATAAATGATTGCCTTTAAGTTATTTCGTTTGTACCATGCACTATAAGATGATTTAAGGGTTAGTACATAAGTATTACACTACTTTTCAAGGCTAAGTGACTGTTTGCATTCTATTATATCAGTGTTCACTTCGTCAGCAGTTTAAAGATATTATTAAGCGATACATATTTTAATATGTACATCTAAATAAAATTTTCATTGTACAGAGTGCACTTAGAAAACCCAGAACTACAATTGTGTACCGTGCCCAAAAGGCAATAAATCACACTTTCTAATAAAATCACGAAAACAAAACAGAAAAGTGACTTAAATTTGAACATATTCTTCATGTGTCAAATTATAAAGAAAATTTCTTTCTAAGAGATTTCTTTCAGAAGATTTTTTTATGAAACTTCGTTTGTCTATTCCATATTATATGTCAATTTAAATAATGACTTTTTCATCACTCCGTATACGAAAGTGACAACTTGCCGTACAGTTGAGACCTTGGGAAGTAGTCATTTCCAAAACTGTCACCGTCAGCTGATTTTACTGACCTGTACGGAAAGTAATGTTTGTGAACATTACTTTAAGTCCAAGGTAAACAAACTTTTCCGTACAGCAACAATCAGCTGGGTTTAAAACAAATTAAATTTTGAATTCCAGCTTTGTTTACTTTGTCCAATGGCGAAGAATTTACAAAAATAATCCTCCTTTAAAACTTGCACATTTATTAATAATTGCGTCGTGATGAAAAGTATCGTTCACAACTCGTCCGGAAAGCCCATTTCCAGGCTCGATAGTGTTTTCCACGCTCGGCTTCGCCTCGCGCGTAAAACACTATCTCGCCCAGAAATGGGTCACTTTCCGGACTAGTGGTGAAATATACTATTATTGGGAGAAATGTGCCACAAATCAGAACTTACAAGATACATTTCAGTATTAGCGAATTTCCCTATAGGGAATACGCTATTACGGTAGTAGCCATGGTAAGACCTAAGCCCGGGACCACTTTACTTTTTCATTTTGAGGTCCCCAGAAGCCAAAAACACCGTTCGTTCGTTTTCATATATATATATATATATATATATATATATATATATATATGTGTGTGTGTGTGTGTGTGTGTGTGTGTGTGTGTGTCCGTGGTACCGATAACTTTTGAAGCGGACCTCCGATTTTGATCAAATTTGGTATGAAGGTGTAAGACCAGGTCTATTTTCATCAGTTCGCGAACCAGCATTGTCAGGTTATGGGAGCAGGGTTTTATGGGGTTTCAAAGGGGTCAAAAATGGGTTTTTGGCATTTTTGGGCCTAAATTTTCAAAATTCATCAATTCTAACTAAAACCATTTGAAAGAGCTTAAAAAAACAAACAATTTAGTATTTTGAATCTTTAAAATAGCTTAACTGGTTATAGAGAAAATTCAAATCAAGTTTCCCATGTTATTCTTATGGGTAAATCTTTAAAAAGTTATATATATCGCTTATTTATCAACATATCTTCATAAAAATTTTTATGAACCTTCACTAGGTGGTGAGTAATTAAGATTTGATCAAAAACCCCCATGGCAGCTAAACATACATGCTAAATCCTATGGTATTCTCATGGAAAATAATTGTATAATGGGAGCAAGAGAGATGGAGATATAAGGTATCTGTTCCTAATCAGCTGATCAGCTGTCTTCTGCATATTTGTCAAATTTGAAATGTTTATGTTTTGTTATTTGTAAACAAATCTTTCCTTCTGCATGGAAGCTTTGGATTATGCACTTTTATTACTGTTAAAAAAATCATTTATTGCAATATAAATATTAATATATGAATTATTAAATAAAAATAATTTTCTCAGAAATATAATGCCATTAAATATATTATATTTCCTTGTAAAGATTATTAATTATATAACCACAAAGTTCTTAGATGTTGAAACAATAACTCTTTGGTTGGAAATTCGCTGAGTACGCAGGTCTGCTGCGACGGGGGTATTTTTGTATACAATTTGAATGGATAAAGTTTGAGTGAATGAATTCTGGCATTCCCAGCTCGCTCATTTATTTTTATTCTTGGTTTGGTCCTGTACTCTGCTCATTAAGATATTTATCTTAAAGTACAAATTAGTCTATGATTACATATAGAATTAATTTTTTTAATAATGGTGTTCTTGTGTTGAGAAAACATTATAGCGATTTAAAATTGTAGATTTGTTCTAATTTTTAGTGTAGTTGAAGCATGTTTAATTGTTTAGATTTCATTTGTCTAGAAAATGGCAAGCCCTCATTTATATATCTAATATATATTAAATAAATATATTTATAAATTAATCAGTATAATCAGTAAGCTGAGTCGAGTCACCTATGCACTCAGAACCCTACATCCACTCTTGGATTTCAATGCCCTTCTCATGGTTTACTATGGTTGCTTCTTTTCTGCAATGACTTATGGAATAGAAGTGTGGGGAGGGTCTCCCCATTCGTCAAAAGTCTTTCTAGTCCAGAAAAGAGCTGTCCGTATCATGCATGGACTGCCTCCTCTACACTCATGCAGAGGAGTTTTCCGCTCAATTGGCATTCTTACCCTCCCCTCTATTTTCATTTACAGAATAGTGCTTTCCACGTTGAAAACCTTTAACAATTTCCCAGTTGTTGGAGCAAACCACAGATATCCCACTAGATATGGTGACGATCTCCGCACTCCTAGACATCGCCTGGCACTTTCCGAAAGGGGAATAAATTATTCGGGTCCGGCCTTTTACAATAAACTTCCCCGGGAAATTAAGGAAATGAAAGGTTCCAGTTTTGAGAAGAAACTGAGGGAATTTTTAGTTGAGGGGGAATTTTATAGTGTTCAGGAATTCCTCTCTACCTGACCACACTTGACAATTTACAATGTTTACCATAAGTTCATTTTTTAGTTTTTAATGTTGACGACTGAGATGTACACCTTGTTTGTATTCTATTCAGAATAAAGATTGTCTATTGTCTATTGTCTATTGTCTAATCACAAGAATAGGCTTGCTGTTTCTCCTAACCACCAAACTATTACAAATGTTATATGTAAAGTATTTAATTTGAGTAAAAATACTTTATAATCTAGTAAATGTTGGTTTCATTATATGGATACATTTTTTAAGTTTATCAAATAAAAAAGTTATAAGTTACAATAAAAAGGTTTAAAAAGAAAGAAAGAAAAAATTTGCCAACAAAATGCTTCAGTAAAACTCCTATTGGAAACCATTTAAGTTTAAAGTTAAAAAGTTTAAAAGTTTAAAAATTTAATAACAAATATTTAAAAAAAAACACCTGATATTAGTTAATTTATTTTGTTTAACTGCGGGGTAAAATACTATTCAAGCCTTCTTGAAACTATGATTTCGTTAAGTTTTTGGACAGTTAAAGGGCAATTTTATATTTAAAAGTGATAAATGCACTTAAAATAAAAAAATAACCCCATATGGTGTTTTTTTTTATATATACAATAATACATATACTAATTAAAACATTATACCTCTTTGTTTACAACTATGTATAATAAATCATCTTACATTCGTGTTACCTAGATTGAATAAAGAAAAAATTGTAAGAAAAACTAGAGTAAAATTTAAATGCTTTAAAGCTGATCAATTAAACTCTTCACAACGATCCATTTAAATTAGGAAAATAACATTGGTTTATTTAAAAACGCCAAGTCTTACATTCACCCTACCTTAGAGTAATTTGAAAACCTAGTTTTTTTAATTCACACAGTTACGAAACATTTATTAATGTAACTTAATAATGTTTTATATTTGATTTCCGAGGACGATACATATTATATTGTAAATGTTCCATTAAGCCTTTTCCTTAGTGGGATTATTTTAAACAACTTTTTAATTAGTATAAACATTAAAAGTGTCTAAAACGTTAAGTTTTAATAGCTGTTCCCGTTACAAAAGCAATAAAACAGTTCTTGAGGAAGCATAAAACCTTTACGGCGATTAAATGAAATAATTAGAACCAAGAAGATGAACACAACAGTCTATTTAATTTATTTTGTTGTAATAATCATACATACGAATAAAAAGTATAATAGATAAAAACTTATAGAGTACTTAACTAAAATTATTTGGGATATAATATGTTAGTAGGATTAAATCATAATGTGTGCCAGTGATAGAAGGATTCAACTCCTGCAGTATAGTTATATTTTCTTTTTTTTTGTCATCGTCAAATTAAAATATTTTGCCTTTAAGTGTCAGCCTAGAAATGTTATTAATATCATTGAAACATAATTTACTTTAATAATTTTTATAATAAGTGTGCCTAGTTGTTATTTTTCTTCCATTACAAAAGAAAACTATCATGTTTAACACAGGAGGCATGGCTATTTAAATATTATCCTATAAAAGCATTGCACTTCGTTGCAAACTGATAGTTCATTTCGGACATTGCAAACCTATCAGTCTCATGGACTCAGTCCTCCCAAGGGCTGTGTAATGTCGGACTCGACGGTACTCAGGTGTGTCATGTCACACGTCTTGTAAACTAAATGTCCCCCATCCCTGAAGACTGAGCTGGAGCCAATTTAGTAGTTTCAGTGTTACAACTATATCTATGTTACAACATTGATTTCTGTACTGCTAACGAATAAAAACAACAAAAAGTGTTTTAAGATAGAACAATTCCTAACGTCAAACAGTAGGGTATTATTTCTTAATTTTGTACTGTACATAATAATTAAAGTATTTTAAAAACAGTTTAATAATATTTTTATGCGTTTATAGATTTTATTGGTTAATTAAAGTTTTTGTGATGTATTGCAACAGTATTTTAATTTCAATGAAATGATGAGGAAACATTATCTTTAAATCTTATTGTTCATTCAAAAACCATTTAAGGCAAAATGACATAGTTGGTTTTTTTTTATTTCATTATTTTAAATTACTTTTCAAAACATTTTGTTCTTCAGTATCTGTAAATCATGTTTTCTTGTAATAATTAAAATAATTCTAATTATATATTTTTAATTAAGGTTTTAGTTAACAATTAAGTAGTTAAAATCAGTATCATACTCTTTAAATACTATTAAATCAAAGACATATCTTTATATGGTATACTAAAGATATTATAATATATGTTTTTGTAAAATTACTTATTTATACAATCACTTCGTAATAAGGACAGTTATTAATTTGTTTGATAAAATTAAACCTCTACTCTGTTTTAAAGAGAGAAATTTTGAGATATAAAAAATACGTTTTAAGCTAGCCTCAATTAAATATTAATCAAGTCTAACTACCAGCGATTTTCTCAGCCTTTGAATCAACCTTTAAATCAAGGTTTAAATCAACCTTTTTGGTTTAAACAAAAAACCTTTCATGTACATGTATATATACACATAAACAGGTATGTTGAAAACTCTGAAGGGCTTGATTTATATATAATTGAATTAGCTTAAAAATATGTATACCACGTAATCAATTAATGGTAATAAACTAATGTTTGTGTGCAGGATGGCATGTATACCGAATCAAGATTCACGGTTAATAGAATACAATGAAACAAACCAAACGTAAAATTGAAAATAAGTTGGAATAGCAAAAGATAAGACTAAGTTTTGAGATAGGTGCTAATAGGTGCTTACTAAGAAAAGGTTTTGCAAATATAGTTTTTAGAGTCCTTTAGTGCTCCAGCCCATAGCTAGGACTTTACTATGACTTTCTTACTATATATAAAATAAATACATTCATGGGTGACGCCGTGACGGACAACACCTAATAAAGATATTTTATTAAAATATTATTGATTAATGTTAATATGTTTCGCAAAAAAGTTCAAAGACCTTTTCACGGAATTATAATATAAAATAAACGAGGCCTTAGGTGTGTTATTTTTTATTACATATATATATATATATATATATATATATATATATATATATATATATAATGATTCCGTTAGTATATACATTGTAAATTAATTTAAAATCAAAGGATTGACGAAAAGTGCGATTATTATGATATAGTTGTTGAAGAAGTAAACGTGAAACAAATAAGCGTTAAGTCAGCTTGGTTGCCTGTCAGCCTTACAGGAGTAATTTTCTCTTAAATGTTTGCTTGGATGTTTGACTTTCTGCAACACGCTAGCAGTTCTAATAAAATGTAGGTTAGCTGTCTTGCTTACCCGTTCTTGATGAAAATAATACTTTAATTGATTAATCATTCAAAATCATTTGTATTGATTATATCTAACTGCCTAGGTTGCATAGAGGTGGTATTGATGAACATGAGTTATTCGTAGTATTAACTATTAGATTTCTTAAATAAATATAAAAAAGATCTAAGACCACAGTTAATTAAGAATCATAAATTTTAGACAAAACTATTTTACTATAAAATTTTTAAAATTATTTAAAAATCAAAAATATTAATAAAGAAATTATACATCTCATAAATGTTTTAACAATTTTAATTTGTACTAAAATTTGATGTCATGGGGACATTAAGAACTTATCCTGTATATTGGGACCTTTATACAAATTTTATCAAATTAGACCATTGACCGCGTAAAGCAAGGGCAATTACCTAGTTTTGAAATCAATGTAGAATCCGCTGCCTCAGCAGTACGTTGCACATGATTGTAAACATGACTTCAAAGTGTTGATTAATAAAATATAATATATATTTTATTAGATATATAATATTTATTAGTATTATTATTTATTATATTATTATTATTGATTTATTATTTATAATATTTATAGTATTATTATTTATTAATAAATATATAATATTTATAATATGATATATAATATTTATTAGATATATTAGATATATAATATATTTTATATATTTTATTTAGTGGAATTATTAATATAAATACATTCCTAATACTAAATTCTTTCCCTCACATGCAATTTATCAATATATCAGACGTAGTAAACAATAATAATATCTAATATCACAAATAGGAGCAGCCGCAGTTTAGCAGTGGCACGACCAGAATTAGTGTAAGGTTAATTTGAGGTTAGAACCAAAGACACCTCCAAACCATTTACAAATAGCATTTTAGCTGCTAATTATTAGTCAATGTCAAAAAATAAACCCTACTTCATGCTTAAAAGTCTTCCTAATATGTTTTAGGTGACAACCTTTTATTTGATCAATAAGTTAAAGTGACTTCATCCTTAAGCGACCGACATTAGTTCGGCTTACCTTGTAGTTCATCAGTGAGAAACATAATCCTTAAAGACAATAATTATTTGTTAAATCACCATTAAATTCGGTTCTCCTATTGGGTGTTATTGTTGTATAGTAGGTTACACAGACGCTAGTTTGTGTAGTAAATGAGCTCAAAATAATATTATTTGTACATATTTAAAAATATTTCCATTCAACCTCTCTAAGTAAAAAAGCATTTCTATAAGGAAATTACAAATATGCGGAATACGAATTCACTTCGTATGGTTCACAGTCTTTACAAAAAAATAATCTATATTTAGTGTTTTTTTCTTTTTTTTCTAATGAACATAACCAAATTTAGAGATCGTATCTTTACTTAACCGTTTTAATATGTTTACATCCTTCATTAAATTTATAATTCAATTTCGTTATAGCATAATAGAATACAGGCTAGTAAATTTTTTACCAGCAACCAAATATATCTTTTCACAGTTTACAGCTGTTTCAAAACTCATTCATATTTGTGTTTTTCTTCGTTTTTTGTTTTTTCTTTGTTGGTATTATACTTAATTAAAATGGTAACACATAAGACCAATGTTAAGATAATTGCAATTTTATAACTAATTTTTAGATTAAAACAAATTTTATGATGATTGAGACTAAGTTTATAAACTTATTTTTTCCCAAATACATCTAAATTCAAATCTTAAGAAACATCGAGTTACTATATAATATATAAATAAATAAGTCGCTACATGCACCCCTTATTTTATAGTATAGAATTATTTATAATGATAATGTAACTAAATTTGTTTCCTCAACGGGTATGTGGAAACGTAAACATGGGTGTGCAATTAACTTTGTAATTATGTTAAACAAAGTTTACTTTGAGTACTTTGCTTTGTCTTTCGTTGACAATAAAAACTTATTTCATTAAACTTCGTATAGTTTTATAGGGGGATAAACCCTAAAACAAAGGTAGCATAAGTTGGGTCACTAAGTGTGTACTATAAGGAATAGTTACTACTATATAATAGTCCAACATATACTATCACTGAAAACCTTATAAAAGTTATAAACCATAATCAACAAAATAGTATTTAATATTATAAAAACATTATTTTTAACAATAATAACTATTTCAATGATATCTGAAAATTATTTTAATGAATTTTAAATAACACAAAAATAATAATTATAATACGATGGACTGAAAACACTATACTAAAAAAGCAACAAGTAATTCTGCTGAAATTATGGTTTGTTTGAATAAGATCATGAAACATCTATTCAGAGTTTAAATTTTTACATTTACTTTCTACCATTTAACCATCAATTCTTATTAATTTATGTTTTATACCTAATTATAAAGTTTAGATTATTAAAAGAATAAGGTTTTTAAAAAGTACCTTATACTCAAAATGATAAGAGATGCAATATTTGTCTACCCTTAATTATTTCTTTTATGCGAATTGTTTTAATTATGCATGTATTACATCAAAGAGAATATAAATTTTAATTTAATGTTTAACAGTTATCAAAATTTTAATTAATTATGCATACTTTTGGTTTGATTGTCCACGTAGAAAAAATTAGACAAGTTTTTTTTTACTGATAATTTACATGATTTACTTGTCCAGTATAATTTTTAATTCTACATAGTATCATTTTCAATTTACCTCTCAATAATCTTAAAAGAATACTTAAATGTATAAAAAATAGTTTACCAAGAATAGTTTCATAATGTTAGAGGACCAAAGTTTTGATCCAAAATGGTTTGTTGTTCAACAGTAGTTATTTCATTTGATCATCATAAAGATTAGCAGATGTTCAGTTATTAAATAAACCTATGATTTATACAATTTGTTGGGCTATTAATTAATGATTTTTTCTAAAAAACGTAATTTTAGGTAGTAAAAATTCTATATTTCGTCCCAAAACGTAAAAAATGTCGTATGCAACGAAATACATAAAAATTATGGATAATTTGTATTTGTTTAACCATAAGAGATGAATCTTATGTATTATAGAGAAATACGGTATGGTTCAATCATACAATTTCATTAATCTAATCAAACTAATTGAAAATAAAATTAATTAAAATGATTAATTATTAACTAATTATAAATATAAATAAACAACAAAAATATTTAAAGTATTTTATTGTTCCATTACAAAATAATTTTTCTATAAAAAGAATCAAATTTTTGTTATCTTGTGGTCGCTGCTTGGACCTAATTTTAAAATTTAATATGTAATTTCACACTAAATTATTGTAGATTTATTCTGACATACTTTTTCACTAATTGGATAAATTACATTTTAATCTTGATTTTGAAATTCTAAATTGTAATGTTTATATTTAAAACAAGAGTTTAGAATATTGCACAATCGTTATTCAATTCAAATATTCACCTATTTTGAAATACTGTGACACCAACGAGGGTTGAGGTATTAGCGAAATTCTGTTAGGCTTGATGCATGTTCATGCTATTGCATTATCTTCATCCCACTACATCCTACATAGGCCTCGAAGACCTGTTAACACTAACGTGTTTCAAATTTACACGTGCCAGAGAGTGTCCCTATTTATAGTCCTGGACAGGCTTATTGGCGGGTGGCCGATCAGCTGTTAAAACCTATTTTCTTTGTAAACTGTTTCTAAATCGTAACAGTATCAGCTTCAACCAGAATCATAAATTAATGGTTACAAATATATTATTAGTTTGCCAGCTGTTACGTATAGACAAAACCTTCTTTCTAACTTGTTGTTGTTGTTAAGCCATTAAAAATAGTTTTAATACATTAAATTTTTACAAGCGGTATCTTTTAAAGTTACAGTTCATAAAAAAAACTTACACACGCATTTTAGTTAGTTTGACTTTAATGTTGCACTTTACGTACACATCGTGCGTCTATGAAAGAGGAAGGCACCTCATGCGTAGGACTATACGCTCGACGAGAAGTTTGTACAAGCCTCACCCAAATTTTTTTAATCTATTCAGACTTTGTCTACTAAGACAATTTATTATGACTTAGAGAGGCGTTACGGTACTGAAAGTTACACTTATATGAAAAAATACTGTATTTGAAAACCAGAGTTGAGTTTGGATAATACTTAGGGAATACTTCTTTTATAGTGATACAGTTTAAATCCTTGTGTATAGCCTATTTCTTTTTTACACCACACACTTAAACTATATAGCCTGTTTCTGTCTTTGTTGCAGTCTCATTAGACAACATTTTGTCAGTTTTAGTGAAAGATGAAAATTAAAACTTTTTAGGTTACCTTTATCCTATACAACTCATAACACTTTTCCTCTAGTTTATAGCCTACGTTAATGTTTTCCTTGTTTAACGTATATATAATCATTATGGATCCTTCCATTAGTTTCACTTGATAAACAAGCAATAATTTATAAAATCATTCGGACAGGATAAAAAGTATTAAAAAAATAGTATAAATATGCAAGAGAAGCTGACGTTAAAAATGAATGGTTACAAACAGTTACATTATGATTCCAATAAAAACATTTACTATTACCTTCTGGAAACAGTTTACTAAGGTAATAGGTTGCATCAGCTGATTGATCCACCCGCCAATAAGCCTGACCACGACTATAGTTAATTGAACTTCGTTTGGTACCATATTAGTTTACTCGTTAGGTAAGTAAAATTAAAAAATATATAATATCCCACTGTACACGATATTATGTTCAGAATTGATTATTTTTATGTTCAGTTTTATAACAGTTTTACACGGTTGTGTTTAGCGATACTTTAACAGTAACTCAAAAGACCTACTGATTAAACTAAATCGTTATTACGAATAAACACAATAATTTAGGCTTCTACAATGATTAAAAAATTGAAGGTCTATTTTATATTTTTTATTTTTTTAGGGAGAGACATGAAAACGCATCTACACACACAGGTGGCCAGTCTGTTGTCTTGACCACCCGGTTTAGGTACGACTTGAAATAGCCGCGACCTATCTGGAACTGTGTGAGGTAGTAGTCCACTTCGTCGTACAGCCTTTCCATCCATTAAGACCTTCTCGATGAGTCGCGCAGTCCATCGTCCCCGGGTAATGTGCCGCAAGCTATGTTGCCACTGGTGCGGAAGGTTCAGGCGCGCTCTTCGGATCTTTCTTTGTCTTTGCCGATCTCACCTTGTCTCAGCTAAACTGCCTTCCTCTCTCCTGCCAAAAGCTTGACAGGGATGACTTCGGCAACAACCAGGACAGCAGGCTTGGATACTGTCCGATAGGCGGAACACACCCGGAGTGCAGCTTGACGCTGGCGAGTCGCAACCTATGCCTTGGTGAGAGCATCTGCCCACATCTCTGCCCCCGTAAAGGAGCACGCCCACGACTGCGGAAATCAATAACCATCTTCTGCCGGACCAAGGACCCTTACATTGGCTATCAGCTTACTAAGATAATAGACCATCTTAGCAGCCTTGTCCGCCGTACGGAAGATCTGATCCCCCAGCTTAACTTGTTGTCCACCATGACTCCGAGGTACTTGGCGGCACGTGTTGACTGGACCACGTCCCTTCCCACACGCTGAAGGACGATAATGCCAATAATTTATTTGTGAGGATTACAATCTCCGTCATGCTCAGGGAAAGCGAAAGATCGTGACCGGACATCCCGGCGTTAACCACCCACATGACAACGTCATCGGCATACCCAACTAAGATGACTTCATCAGGCATTTTGGATCTTAGGACAAGTGCCATTCCAGATATCCGGGTCCCAGTATCGAACCGAGTTAATTTAGTGTAAGTATATAGTTGATATATAGTACAAAGTAACAGTTATTATAGTAAATAGTTAATATTGAGTTAATATAGTACGGCTACTTAAAATTTGTAAATTCAAATACCAAATTTTGGTAAAGAACACTGAACAGCTATTTTTATGATACCAGATATTTTTCAAACAAATTATTTCCTCATATAAAACACAGAATTTGTTTTTTTATTAAGAAAAGAAAAACATTAATGAAAAAAGTTATATATGTGATTATATTATTGCTTTTCACCATAACTGGTTTCTGTCTGCTATTTTTTGTATTGGTATGAACATATTTTTTTGCCTTAGAAAAATGTGTTACAAAATCCGTCTACTTAAAACTATTATTATATTATTATTTTATATTATTTTGTTATTATTATTATTATATGGAATATTATTACTATCAAAACTACATTATTTTGTTTACGAATTAATTTAAGTTTTTAAACTTCATATAAACGATTAAAAATGAAAATAAATAAAAATATATAATTTAAGAACTTATTAGATATTTAAAGGTTTATGACTTAAATCAAGACATATATAAAAGATAGCCATACATGTTACTTTGAAATGAAAATATCTATTTTAAGCTCACACAAATGCAGACTGATGTGTTTGTACCGGCTGTAACGGATTCCCTAAAGAGCGTTTTTGTGATACAGACAAAGCTCAGCATTCACGCTAAACAAATGAAAAATTGAGAACGTTTAAACCAACTGAGTCTGATGTTACTTCCAAACGAACTGACACATTCAAACATGTGTCACTTCACTATGCTACAACCTTTGAATTTTCACTAAGGCTACTTTCAAGCAGTTAATAAAAAATTAGCTGTTTAAATCTTTAAATTGGTACAGTAATAGCTTATGTTTTGTGAGTGTATCAACTACAGGGGCATTTTTAAACGTTTTGACGGGGAACGGTCCAAACTAAAGTCCTGTTACTATTATGCCTCAGATTTAAAAGTGGAAAAAATTCAGTAAACTTCTAACAAAATAATAAGATGATTAAAAACATTGTATGATCTAATGAGTTTGCAGTTCGGTTCTGGACTCAACCAATTACCTCATTCGAATGAATTTACATTTTAACTAATGCAAACGTTTTAATAATGTCTTCTCACACCTAGTGAATTAGTCGTATTCTATATCAAAATATAAGTATAAAGCAAACCAAATTTAAACTCCCTAAGCTAATTAAACTGCACGGTAAACGTTTATCCTAAGGTTTGAAACTATGCAGACGGTGTCCCGTATTTTTTTTTTTTTATTTTTTTTTTATTATTTTTTTTTTTTTTTAACTGTTACTATATTGTGTTATTTATTTTAAGCTTTTAGATTGTACCTTTTCTGCAATATCGCAAAGTTTTACCAATTTTCGTTTATAGTTTTATTTATTTTATGAATTTTTTTTAAATATCTTCCAACTGGTTAGGGAAAGTTTATTGGACACTCGGATTTATTGACTCAAAATTGAACTCCATTCATCAAGTTATATTGGATCCACAAGGAGGTCAGACGTCCTTCAGAGTGCTTTTAATCAATGTTTGAATTTTTATCTGTGTGATGTATGTGAAATGAAAAATAAAATACTGTCAAACATTTTTCCATTTTTAATTCCTTAAACGATGCACTTACATATTAAAACACTTAGAGGATACCCATATATTTTTACTTGATCAAGAACTCCTTAAGGTATATTATCTTATTCTTTAAAATATTGTTTGTGTTTTAACAGTACACTGTATCAATCAAAAACTTCATCCCAATTCGCCTGGCTTTCTGTTACTATTCTATTCTGGTCAAATCATTTTTCAATGTGAATACGGGTTTAGGTTGCAGATCAAAAGTTTTAATTTCCAATTTAATATAGTAGTAAGCAGTACTTTTCATCTTAAACATTTTATTCATAATATGATTACATGGATAAAAACATGTGAGTATTTATTTATTTATGTATTTTCATGAATAGGCCCGTTGAAACTGATTTAATAATAATAAAAACTGTCGGCGCTTATTCCAAAAAATATATGTCATGGAATAATGAACAATATAGGTTTCCCTTTAGATAAGTTGTTTAAATAAATAATTTAAGCCTTCTTGATAATAGGTGAGAAACAGAAAAAACATGATGTTATTCTACAAAATCCTTGTGTCAAATAAAATTCAAGGTCATTTCATGTTTACTTTAACTAATTTTATTTTATAATTATTGATCATGATGTGATTTAATTGAATTTTCGGCACACAATCTGTAAATCATTTTCACAGCCGTTTAGTAGTGGAGAAACGCGGGAGCTGGCTCAGTTCAAGGTCACCTGAGCGATGACGTCATCGAGGTCAATGACCTCACCAATGACGTCATCAATGACGTCATCGATGACGCAATCGGTGACGTCATCACCAATTACGTCATTCTGTGACGTCACACCCATGACGTTGCAGAAATGACGTGGCGATGACGTCATCACCCCTTACGTCACCATTATGACGTCATCGATGTCACAAAGGTCAAGGTCACGCCGAAACCTAAAATTTTTCGGCACTTTTGCTGTTTCTCGCACTACGCTCCGAGTTTCAGTCAGGTTTTAATGACCTTGACGACTTGGAGCGAAATTAGACGAGAAACAGCAAAAGTGCCGAGGAAACTCAAAGTTTGCAACGTGACCCTGCCTAAACCGTCATGTGACACCGCTCGAGTGACCTTGAACCGATACAACTCCCGCGTTTCATCATTACTGTAACCGCGATGCGCACCCTACGACAGACACCGAGCGACTGACTGTCCGGCCCCCGCGCACTCTAGGTGTATGGGAAGTGGTGGGGGGAACTGCGATGACCTAGGGAAACTTGAAAATGTCAAGCCGGGTAGCACCGTTTCGGTGCTACCTTAAAGTTACATGTTAAAGTGTGATGACCTTGAGGTTGACTGTAAACTTGGAACTTAGGATTGTCTTTAAAGATGTATCCAAAAAATCTTCAGGTTTGAGTCAATACTTAGAAAACATTTACTCTTGGTACAAAGTTTGATGTTTTTGCCAGAGTAGAAGTGTGGCGACCTTGAACTACCCCAAATTGTCAGGAATTAGAGTAGCAACCGCGATGTGCACCCTACGACGGACACCGAGCGACTGACTGTCCGGCCCCCGCGCACTCTAGGTATATGGGAAGTGGTGGGGGGAACTGCGATGACCTAGGGAAACTTGAAAATGTCAAGCCGGGTAGCACCGTTTCGGTGCTACCTTAAAGTTACATGTTAAAGTGTGATGACCTTGAGGTTGACTGTAAACTTGAAACTTAGGATTGTCTTTGAAGATGTATCCAAAAAATCTTCAGGTTTGAGTCAATACTTAGAAAACCTTTACTCTTGGTACAAAGTTTGATGTTTTTGCCAGAGTAGAAGTGTGGCGACCTTGAACTACCCCAAATTGTCAGGAATTAGAGTAGCAACCGCGATGTGCACCCTACGACGGACACCGAGCGACTGACTGTCTGGCCCTGCGCACTCTAGGTATATGGAAAGTGGTGGGGGAAATCTCAAGGTCATCCAAATTGGGTTTTAAAAAATAATAAACTCTAAACCTCATGCTCCTCTTCTTCCCTTTACACCTCATTTGTAGGATATACGGTTGACAATGGTAAATGTGACAAATACTCCGGTGATTGTTGACCTCAACTGTGATCTGATTCTTGATCGTCTTGCTGCATTATAACTTCAGAACAATCATAATCTAAATTGACCTTGAGCTTTATTAACGGGTTGTCAAGGAGAATAGACTTCATCCAATCGCATATGGTTTCTAAATAATGCACGTTGTCGATTGTCAATTGACTGTGAACCTGGGACTTAGGATTGTCTTTAACAGCTTGACGTTTTTGCCAGAGTTTAAGTATGGCGACCTTGAACTGGTTAAAATGAAAACTGCACAGCAGATTGCACAACATGGATGTGCACCCTACGACAACCGCCGAGTGACTGACCTCCGGGCCCTGCGTACTCTAGATATATGGGGAAGTGGTGGGGGAAATTTCAAGGTCATTCAAACGGAGTTTTAAAAAAGTCAAAGAGTAGAAAGACTACTCTTGTGAGTCTATACCGATTTCATTGATAGTGAGTGCTTCGGTATGCCAAGTTGATCTGTACTGACACGCTCCTAAATAATGTTTGCAAAAACCTGCAAAATGATTGTTGCACAATTTGCAGCCAGTTAGCTGTTTTAGATTAAATTCAATGCAACGTTCAGGGCAACAAGTGTACTTATGCCCTCTCATCTGGTACACATGGAATGTCTTCAATATTGGTTTCGGCTTCTTCCAAGACTTGCACTTACACATGCACTGACCAAAAGCTTCACATTTTCTACAAGCCAGGCCATCCACCACATCAATGTCATTCGGCCATGAAAAACATTTTTGTTCGCAACAGTAGTTGAGTTGACTCTTCATGTTGCTGCGGTGAAGGTGCGCGATGAAATGATGCTGTAGTCAGTGAGAGTGCACCTTAAATAAACTCAGTGGAGGGGGGAAAGGTCAAGGTCATCCAAACGGAGTTTTAAAAAAGATGACTAGTCGTCCTCCTCCTCCTCTTCGTCCGTCGTACGTGAAGAGCTGTCAGACGAAGAGCCCCGCGCAGGTGCTCCCCAGATAAAATGTATGTCTATTTGAAAGCGCAGGCCGGGATCTTGTACCATCAACTCCTTTAATCTATTACATACCAATTCCACTTTGTAAACATTGTTAATAATCAACACCCAAGGCTTTGGCTGAACATAACGTGTAGTTGAGTCAGCCTCGCAGACAGTTACATCTTCCGGTGATATTGGAGTGTATAAATGTGTAAAATCTTGTTGCTGAGGCTGGCTTGAAGTTGAAGGTTCTGTGCCGACCCTGGGTGCATCAAAATTTAAATCCATTCTACATTCAAGAGGTCCAGGGTTCCCGTTGAATACATAGAGTAATTTTTGATACAAGACTTCCACTTCTGTTGCATCTTGTAAATGAACGGTCCACCGCAAGGGAAATGCTTCGTCCGTAGTGGAGTCAACTTGAGAAAGAGTCCTGTCCGCCATGGTAGCTAAGCAAGGAATGAGAGGAGCTGCAGTCAGTTGTAACATTATCGAAAAGTAGAGGGGGAAATTTCAAGGTCATTCAAATTGGGTTTTAAAAAAGGAAGGAGTGGAGGGGGAAAGTTCAAGGTCATCCAAATGGAGTTTTAAAGAAGAAAACCTAGAAAGTAACATTGAAATCTTCCAACTGATGGCGGCGAGCGTTTTCTTCTGCAACCTTGCCGACACATGTAACTATGCCGTACAGTATGAACAGTACAACCATGATAAGGCCGAACAACAAAAGATAGCCGTTTACTATCATGATATTTTCTGAGTGGATCTGCTTTCTTCTTATCGCCCTCTCTTGCATCCTCTTCTCTAACTCGTGTACGAAGTCACAGCATGCGTGAGGACATCTTTCATCTGTTGGTAGGTTAGCCATTGTTGATGTTGTAGGTTTGGCTGTTGAAGAAGGAATGAGGTATCTAATTGTGTTGTCTCATGTATATCAACAGTGAAGTAGTGGGGGTAGCGAAGCAGTGGAGGGGGAAGTTTCAAGGTCATTCAAATTGTGTTTTAAAAAAACCCTATCTTGTTACTGAGCATATATGTCAGTAACAAGATAGGTGGCATTGCTCTTTTTACTTCTTTAATATAATGAAGAAATAAACATATTCTACAATTGTAAGGACAAGGAAGACAACCGCTAGTCAGCTGAAGTAATCCAAGTTGTCTGGCTCGGTCTTCATCGACGCCGGTGAGGAAGCTGTCGTTGAAGAGGAATGTCCAGGCTCTTCCTTCGGCTGCCGAAGATTCCGTATATTGCAAGCGTAGACTTGCACGTTTATACGGTAGCCTCTTGCCACCATCAGCTGCAACTCCTTGTACAAGTCGTTCAGCTCCTGTTGCGTTTTGATCGTCACCTCCTCATAGCTGGCACAGCTTACGTTCAGAGACATACTGATGTTGTTCGTTTGGCTGCTGGAGTTGAAATGAAGACGAGGCACAGCGCTTGGAGGTATATGAAAAAGTGGTGGGAGTGTTTGCATTCAAGCAGGTTTGACTTGTAGCGTGGTGGTGGGGGTAACTGTGAAATGCAAAGGTCAAAGGTCAAGTCACCCGCGAAGTTTAAAAAAAAAATGCAACATATCAATATGTGACAAACTTCACATATTGATATGTTGCATTTTTTGTCTTTTTGTATTCTTTTTTTGTCTTTTATGGTTTATTTATTTATAAAACATTACAATAACATATGTACAACAGTAAAACTTAAATCTAACACTGCTTCTTGTCGGCGATATGGATGGTCAACTCGGTGGAATTGCTACCCGTGCAACCGTGGGAAACCAGGAAGAGATAGCCGGTTGGATGGAGCGCAGATCCTCGTTCTGGAGGAGATGGACGAACCGTTTCGGCAGGTAGACTTGGAACTTGGGCTCATCCCCCGGAGTGAATGGTGCCTCGCTAAGACTGCAGCAGATGGCCTCTCCAACTGTAGTCTCCATCTTCTTCATGGCGTGGATAATGTAGTGCTTCTCGTCTTTAAGTTCGGAACACTTCTTGACGGGTAGTATGGTAGATTTGGAGTGAGCATTGAACTGCTCAACCAAAGTTTGCAGGAACTGGTGAGATGCCATGGTCGAGTTATTGATCGTCTTCTTCGTCTTCTTGCTGGGAGATGTTGTCGTCTCGGAATCTCGAGTAATACTCATGCCAGGTCCCGGTCTGCTCCTCACTTATATAACCCCCGTTACCCCCACCACTCCCCATTTCCCCACTTTGAAGGTAAGATGCGAGTTTATAGGCGTTTTTTAAAGCGCAATGTCTATCTTTTTCATGTTCTGGACTTTTAGTACAAATACAAACATTTTCCATCGTATACTTGTAGTTTTTATCCAAATCCACATCATTAACCGGAACATGAGTAAATTCTTCGATCCATCTCTTCTTTTCCAGTCCTTTTGTGTAAATATCGGTAAACCTGTTTGAAAACTGATGCATGATGTGATACAAGTCCGTGTAACTTGCAAAACCATCATACCAATCGATATGATGGAAATATTTTGAAATCCACCTGTTGGTAGTAGCGGCTTTGCTAGTTAAAGATGAATAAGAACATGGTGGTTTGAACAAAAACGTATATGGAACACTTGTATTGATGTCGAAAAACACAAGTTCTTTTATAATAAATCTATCATCATTACCCCGAAACGCTTGGAACTCAATTATACCAGGTTTGGACTTTACTTGTTCTTCTTCCTTGTCCATTGCGAAGATCACTCGTCTGCTCATGACGAAGTCCAAAGGTCAACTGATTTCCACACCACGGTAGGTACGACTTTTATACCTGGCCGTACAGTTGTTGGCGCGTTGGAGTATATTGAACGTGGGCACCGTCCCCGGTAGGCCTAACCCCACAAAGTGTTTGATATTGTTTTAAAAATTAACCATTGCTGTGTAGTTGATTGCCATTTAGGTTTCCATCTTTACATTTTCCTTGTTTTCATTTTCATCACTAACACTTGATTCTTCCCCTCCTTCTTCTTCGTCTTCTTCAGGTTTTACTGATTTCTTATGTAGTTGAGCGTACTTTTCCAATTGTCTCCACATTTGTACTTCATGAGAAACCCTATTGAATATAGAAGTATCCACAGGCCCGTACAATATAGGTGCGTCCGGTTGTTTGTCCAAAGTGTCTTCCAGATAATCTTTAATAATTGAACTTGAAAACACCAGTTGTCTCAAGTATCTTGTTATCGGTTCAGTTGCACAAGTTATAATAAAAAACTCTTCTCGATTAAGTTGAATCTTGTTATCATGTCTTGTTGTGTCTCTAAACTGCAACTGATGATCACCACGATGTTTAACAATATCGATTTCCACATTTGAATCCAAAAGGCCTACTCTTGTCTTTCTTCCAAACATGTTACTACTTAAATAGCATTCTAGCAGATGCAAGTGTTTCATAAACGATTCCCAAGCAGTGTCCGTAAACAAAATCATTTTGGGCCCATGAGTTAAAATTACAGTAGGTGAATAATCCGTCGATTTCATAACACCGATTAAAACACTTTTGTCCAAACTGGATTTGTCCAGATTGGATAAAATATTCGCAAGAATACCTCACTCAATATGTTAGGAGAAATATTATCTTCAGTATCCCTTTTCTTCTTCTGTGCATTCTTTCTTCTTTTACCTTTTTCCTCAATATTATTACTGGCGTAAAGTTGTCCGCAAGCGTTGTGTTCATCTCCCTCCGGTTGACCTTGAAGATCTAAAAAGTCGGATATCTCCTTCTCAATATCTACTACATTTTCTGGTGTACCACTAGGAGAAGCCATATTGAATACGATGCTACCCATACAACAACAGGCAACAAACTGATGAGGAGCGACCTGAGCGCTCTGCTTTTATACTCGCGGAATGCATTGGAATGTAACAAAACCGGTTTTTTACAATACATTTTTAACAATTCCAGTTAAAGGTGTGTATGTTACGATTTTATCATGTAGAATTAAACAGTATGCAGTTGTATTAGCTGGTATAGCCGCGTTGAATTCCATTCTATTTTTATATCCACACTTGATGATTTTACCGATTCATTCTGTTTAGAACAATCGATTACAACTATTGGGTAACCATCTAAGTACTTTTCTGGTGATAGTAAAGGTGCATTTGTTTTACCGTAATATGAACTTTGGAATCTTGCATACATATCGTACAATATGCTGTACTTTTTATTAGCGAATGACACATTTAAATTATCGTATGGAAAAAATTGTGAATTTAAATAAACTTTAATATTTTTCAAGTTGCAATGATCAAATTGGCCTGCATGTTTGGTGATGGTGTCTCTTCTGCCTGTTTGTAAACCAAATATAATATACCTGGCTCGTTCCACATAATTAGATGTTTTAACAGTCCAAGTGTGACGATCCGTAGCTGGCAAGCTGGGATGTTCATGAAATTCCCAACTCCTAAAAGGAATTACAATATCACGATCAGCCTTTAACTTTCTTAATAGCAGCATTCTATGCTCATCAGCTAATTTAACATGCGGAACTCTCCATACAACTTTGTCTAATGTTAATTTCCATTCTAAAGTTGCATCTGTTGTACCGTCTGGAGCTTTAATAATGTCTTTGTCGTTAGAAGATCTCAACAAAACTAATTCTTGTTTAACATTTAATATAATTTTTCTATAATCTTCAGCAAAACCAAGCAACAAACGTAATGGAATATGAAAATCAAAATTTCCATTTGTATCTGGAGTGATTGTGTCTTTTGCAGGTAAAACCCATCCTGCAGGTTGTATTAAATTGGTTTCATTAGGTGATATAGATGTTAATCCCTTTAAAGTTGTTGCAATACCTACTTTTTTAGTGGAATCAACTGTTACACCTGATATTTCATATCTAATTTCATGAAAGAGGAAAGCCATGGGATTATTTATAAATGGAACTGTTGTACCAGTAGTAGTACCGTCCTTTTTAGTAACTTTTCCTTCAATATACAAGTAACTTTCACATGGTAGTGTGTAAATGTCCTGATTTTGTATGGGAATACGAATTTCATCGTTATTGTTTAATGTTGATGAAGTGTAAGGGTTGTGGGTGTGATATTCTTTTTCCCATAGGGTTTCGTCGAATGTCGGACCCTGCGCTATATCCAGTATATCCATAATCGGTTAATTTTAATCCAATTCTCTCTAAGAAACGAATGTTCTCGCGTGTTAACTCCTCCACAGCTGAAGAGCTACTAATGCGGTTTCCCGTAGGTTGTTCGCTTTTAAATGTTAAACCCATGGTTTTGTATTAAAGTGCCGATTTTAAATGTAGTCTAACCGTAATAGGCTCTTCTCGGAAATCTATCAAGTTACCGTCTTGATCCAATACGTTCAACACGATGTCTGAAATGAAAGTGGTGTTCAACGGTAGATATACCAGGTTTTGTGGCTTTTCAACAATTTTAAATCCAGGCGGTACACTGGGGTAAAAAGTATGTATTATATGAGTATTTGCTCCATCTCTGTAAGCTCCTTGTATAATGTTACAAGTTATGTCTATACTATTGACTTTTAATATTGTTACAGTTTGTTTACCGGAATGTGTTTGATTTGGTTCTAAAATTGCTCCATCTTTGGGAAATCCTAATAAATCACCAATTGAGTTTGGCTTAGTGAAATCTATATAGTATTTTGAAGTAAGCTCAGCTTTCATTGTATTGTTATTACCTTTTAGCGATATATTGTCTTTTCCCATTTTACTTTGCAAAAATTCATTAATATGATCAATTTCATAAGAACCTGTGGGTAAACTGCACTCTTCTAAGTCTGTAAACTTACCACTGGCATCTTTTCCTTTATAATAATGCAATAAGTTATTTTTACCTTCCGTAACATTGGGAATAGAGTTGTAAGTTGTAAAATCTAACAGTGCTGCCTCCCAAAATCTTCCTTTTTGCAAGCGTAACGCTGGAAAAAGGATACTTCGTAAAGTGGACGATTTTCCTGTTAATGATACCGTATAGGAAGACATCTCAATAGTGACTGATACTTTTAGCTAGGAATTCCAAACATAAATGGCCGCATATTGAAGTATTATCAGGTTGTTCTCTTTTATAGTTGTAATATATATTTTTAGCAGATTTAAAGTAATGTTCAAGTTCTTTAGGTGGTGGTAAATTTCCAAAACTATCAAAATAATATACATTGCTATTCAGTTTCTTATAACACACCCAATGGGTGCCGGGACCTTCAGTATTATCCAAATTTACGATTCCAGTTTCATTTTTCCATATTTTCTTTGGTAAACTGTCCTTCATGAATACTCCGCGAAAAAATGGTATTTTTAAACAGGAAATATATCTGAATAATTCAACATTAGTCAACGCTTTATGTGGTATAACTAATTGATTTCTTTTATTTAATATGCACGATACGGTATTAGGTATAGACCTGCCCCGTTTTTTACCATTGACCATATTGTCGGTTTTTTATTATTTTTCTTCGTAGAACGTCTTTTTAGTCTAATATTACCACCATGTTTCTTCATGGTTGATCCTTTTTTATTCCTACCCCTCCTTTTTCCACCTCCTACCGCTGTTTTAGCCTTCATACCTGCTGTTACCGCTAAAGCTGCTGCTTTTTCCGCAATACTAGCGTCACTAGACTTTACTCGTTGCCAAGCTATATTTGCTAGCTTTTTATCAGCGATTGACCTATTTTTTGAATCGGTAAATGTGGAATATGCGATATCGTGTTCTTTACAAGCCTGATCTAACTTATTTATGCCTGGATCACCTCTTTCCAGTCGTTTTTGCAATTTAGTTCCTGGTCCGCAATACTGATAACCTCCCGGTATGTGAAATTCGTATGGTAAAGCGTCTATTGCTCTGTTTACGATAGATCCTACTGGAATACGATTTAAAGCTTTACTTAACAGAGAAACCGCTGTGGACGTGATACCGCCTCCTTTCCGTATAGTGTCTCGATATGGACTGGTGTAATGAAACGCCATGATTGTCTTTTATATTCGAAAAGCGTAACCCATGTGTTACCTCTATGACAGGTTGCACATAAATGATGTAATATATGGTGTTATTGATTAAATATCAAAAGTACCCCAATCTGATGATCTAAACTTTTGTGTGTTATGATTAAAAAAATATTTATAAAGAATTTCTCGTTTAATCCATGTATTTCTCATTTTTTCGTCAATAGGTTTATGTTGTCCTGCTACAATATAATTATGCATATCAAATAATAAATTACCTATTACTTTAACAAGAAAATTAACAGTTACAGCGTTATCGGCATAATCAGGGTCTGCAACATTTGTTAATCGTTTGTTATCACAATTCCACCATTTTTTCCAGTTGGCTCTAATTGTATTATCTGTTCATAAGTAACAGCATCACCAGGCTTTTCACCAATACCTAAATTTGTCAATAACTTTCCTTTACCATCCCAAACATAATTGTTTTCTTCAAGTAAAGTAAACTTTTTATTTCCTTGTACAAATACATCTCCTTGACGTGTTACTACTTGGTTTTGTTTCACAAAACCGGAGGTTTCTTGTTTTAAAGTTTCCTTCATTTGACCCACCGTTGCTCCATCTGATGGTGCAAAACCATCTTTTACATTCGCTAAACAATTACCAAGACAGTCAATAACTCCTACATCACGTGTAATACAATGATCTTTGATGTATTTTAAATTTACAGCATCATTTTCATTTTTTGGATAACCTATATCGTTAATAACAAATTTATAAAAAGAAAACCCATCTTTTGTCTTTTCAGGTATTATAGAATGTAAATAGCGTCTATTTATGCTGTCTTTTTCATCTACAGGGTCTGCTACGTTGGATATACGCCGATTTTCAGCATTATACGTTTTTCCATTAAATTTTAACGTATTCTTTAATTCCGATGATAAATAACCTCTGTTTATTGCATCAGCGTTTTGATTTGGTTTACCAACGTTGGAAATTCTATGATTACCCGCGTTATATGTGTTTTTGTCTAATTTCAGTGTTGGTAATATCTCTTTTTTTAATACTTTTAAATTTATTGCATCATTTTCATCTGTGGGATCATTAATGTTTTTTAACCGTTTATTACTAATATCATAATCTCCATCAGGTGTTTGTGGTAATCCAGCACCTCTTTTTAAAGTATTAAAGTAATATAATCCATCCGATGAATACCGTCCGAACTTGTCAACACTCATGGTGCAACTGAATAACATTCTAGAGTGTAACCCATTTTTATAATATTAGTCCCGATTTCTAACCCATATCAGTTTTTATACAAATTCTTAGTCTTCATCAGTAACATTTGCATCATTCCCAGGACATTTAAAATATTTTAAATCTGCACTAATTAATGATCTGTCTGCTTCATTTCTAAATACATGATTTTTATGAATAAATTCCTCACCAGACAATTTTCTAAATCCGCTAAATGAATTTGGATCTGCAATTAATATATTTTGATAATCATTTACATCCATTAATTTAAATCTTTTGGTATTATAAATAAACTCTTGATTTGCACTATCATATTGTAATGTTTGTCCCACAGTTGCAGCATCCTTTGGATCTGTTCCTTGTGCCAAATTACCTATTTTCTTATTTTTCGCATTGAAAGTACTACCTATTGGTTTGTCTAATATTAAAGATTGTTTTACTACAACACAATCGTAATCATCGATACCTGGAAATATGTTAATTATTCTTCTATTTGTACCCAACCAACTTCTATGATAATTGTTTGGATTAGTATGTAAAACTTGTGATAAAATCGGAACATCATGAGCATCTGTAGCTAATTGCGCATTTGATAATTTCATGTCTTTGCAATCCCAAACATTATTTTTTTGTTCAAGTAAAATAAACTTTTCATTTCCTTGTACAAACACATCACCCGACCGTGATACTACTTGATCCTGTTTTACAAATCCAGATGTTTCTTGCTTTAAAGTTTCCCTTCATTTGACCCACTGTTGCACCATCTGATGGTGCCGAACCATCTTTAACATTCGCTAAACAATTACCTAGACAATCAATAACTCCTACATCACGTGTAATACAATGATCTTTTATATATTTTAAATTTACAGCATCATTTTCATTTTTCGGATAACCTATATCGTTAATAACAAATTTATAAAAAGAAAAACCATCTTTTGTCTTTTCAGGTATTAATGAATGTAAATAGCGTCTATTTACGCTGTCTTTTACATCTTTAGGGTCATCTACGTTGGATATACGTTTATTTTCAGCAGTATACGTTTTTCCATTGAATTTTAACGTATTTTTTAATTCTGATGATAAATAACCTTTGTTTATCGCATCAGCGTTTTGATTTGGCTTACCAACATTGACAATTCTATGATTACCTGCGTCATATGTGTTTTTTTGTAGTCTTAATGTTGGTGATATCTTTTCTTTTAATACTTTTAAATTTATTGCATCGTTTTCATCTGTCTGATCTTTTATGTTTTTTAACCTTTTATTAGTTATATCATAATCCCCATCAGGTGTTTGTGGTAAACCAGCACCTCTTTTTAAATTATTTGCGTAATATAACCCATCCGAGGAGTAACGTCCAAACTTGTCGACACTCATGGTGCAACTGAATAGTAATCTAGGGAGTAACGCATTTTTATGAGATTACCCCACGGTTTCGGAGTTCATCCACTAAAGCCACCCATTCGTTTTCCAATCCAGTATGACCCGCTTCTTTAGCTTCATGTACTAGTTTCATTCTATCCACCAATTTATTGATATTATTGTAATAAATCACATTTGTGTTATATAGTTTCTTCATTAAACCTGTACCTGTAACAGATTTGTTTCTTTTTCTTGGTTCTGCAGCACTTATATCCAAAGTGGATGACACAAACCTTCGTTTTACAGATTTTCTTGGCATTATCGGCATTGGTTGTCTTCTCGTTGTTGGTATTAACTTGGATACAAATACTCTATATTTTAAAGACCTAGATCTAAAAACTGGTTGGTCAGCTAAATATTTTCTCCTGTATGCATTGGTGTGTTCCAAAATCTGTTTATATGCTTCCATGTCTTCTTCTTTAACTAACAATTCTAAAGGCTTTTTTTCAGATAATAATTCAAATAATCCTCTTGTGCCCTTATATCTTTGATTACCAACAATAATGTTATCATGTTCATCAATGTTTACCGGGCTATTACCAACCATTAAACCTTCTTCTGTTAATCTTACTCCATAACTATGGTAGTTTTTATTAGGATTTATTCCAGCTAACATTTTTATCATGTATTTCCTTCCTAAAGGTCCTTTGTTATGAATGTTTTCACCCAACAAGCTTATGTTTGACGGACCTTCCCTTGCTTCTTCTTCTTTTTCCTCTTCACTAGCGGTTGATACATCTTCATGTCCTCTTTTAGCTTTTACTTCATATAATTCTCTTATACCACTATAGTCTGGTGATTCTAGCTCTCTTTCGGGTTCTCCACCGGTAAAACCACTATATGTAGAGGATTCCGGGTCTTCATCACTAAAATCTTCTGATTTTACATTTTCTCTTTCAAACTTTGTAATAGGTGTAATTGCATCTCCTTCCAAAACGGGTTTAGAAAATTTTTGGTTTAACTGTTTCAAGGGTTCAGTAATAGGTTTAAAAGTAGATTCAAGGAATTTCTCCCTTTCGCTAATACCTAATTTTAATGCTCTGTTTTTATCCCGAATAGAATCACTAAGTGATTTGATTTCCTTTATTAACTTTTCTTGGTTAACCATGTTTGTAGCAAGACGTGTTGTACAACAATGAATATTTTACATCATGATCAGTGTATTAGTATAAATTTGTCAAATCCTATCCTGTATCGACCATTGTTTAGCGGTTGTTCCTTCATAATTGTTAAAAACCCATACTTTTCACCCCAAGCCTTTCCACACAACTCTTTAAATCGTTCAAATAGCATATCCGCACTTACATGGTCATAATATATGTGTTTTAGGTTGGTTTCATCCTGTTTAAATACAATTAACATGTTTGCATTGTCTCTAATGAGCTGTTTCGGTATTTTGCTGTAAGTTTGACCAATATAAATGCTATCTATGTTGTTATGTCGACCCATGGCAAAGTAATTCCTTATTGTATTTTGATTTTCACAAGATACATCGTCAAATATGAATACTGAGAATGGTTTAGCCTCTTGCGGCTGCATGACACTCTCGCTTGCGTTAAATTTAAAATATTTAACTTCAGGCACATTATTGAGTATTTGTTCCAATAACTGATATTTTGGTTGTTGTAGTGACTTTGAAAATACATATAAATTATTAAAGCGTAATCCTTTAGGGTTTGTAATCAAATTGAATACTACATTTGTTTTTCCACAATTGGAAGGACCGGTAACTAGACAACGAACCGTGTTTGGTAACAAAACACCATGTTTCCCAGTATTGAATTGAGAACCATCCACTGTGAGTTCATCTATATTATTAATAGTAAAATTGTCTTTTTGCGGTATTATCTCCATCCTTTGTAATGGTTCAACCCAAAATGATGGTAATGGTTCAACCCAAAATGATGCTCTATCGTTATATTAGATCCTTTTTAGGTATCCATGAATCTTCCGTCTTATTAAATCCTAACCATCGTACTTTAACCTTATCTTTTTTCCGTTGCAACACCTTTTCAACTAAATATACATCACCTACTGTTAATTTTAACATTTCATGTCCATAAAACCCTCCTTCCAGCAATTGTCCTTTATTATCTTTTAAAATGTAAGTTTCTGGTATTGTAGGTTGCACCTTAAATACGGTAAATACCTCATTTGTCCAGTTTGGAAGATATCTTTTACTGAATACACCTTTGTATTTGCTTACTCGCACTTTATCACCAACATTAAACCTTTTAGGCTTTAGTTTTTCAACTTTTGGTTTAGTATTCATTTTTATACGTTTTAATACAAGTTTTTCATTTTTATTAGTCTCCTGGCTTGGTTTCATACCGATAGTTCTATGAAACTTGTTATTGTAATCGCTTATAAGTTTTGGTAACATATCAATCCATACGTGCGATCCTCTGTTAGAAAACATCTTATACATCGCACCTTTTAAAGTTCTGTTGAATCTTTCAATTATTGATGCTTTTACCTCTGAATTGGTTGAGTAATGGTTAATGTTGTGTTTTTCATTAAATTTGCAAATTCCTTATTGAAATATTCTTTTCCATCATCGGTTTGTAAATGTTTTATAGTATGTTTGTCTCTTTGTATAGCTGTTTCCATTGCTTTTGTAACACTTTTGCCACTTTTATCTTTTAGTGGTAAAGCATCCGCCATTTTTGAAAAACAATTAATAATAGTCAATATGTATTTAAATCCTCTATTTTGTTTACTGTAAGGAATCATTTCAATTAAATCCGCTTGATATAAATCATTTATTCCTTTTATCACTGTATTTCTTCGTGGAAACTTTCTTCTTGCAGGTTTATGAAGTTCGTTGACAATTTCTTGCTTCAAGTCCTTCATATTGCTGGTTTGAATGTTTCATGTATCACATGTATAATCACAATGAATGTTGTCTTAAATATTCACATTATTTATATAGGTCAAGGTCATCCAAACTTGTGTAAAAAAATGGGGAACACGTCGTTTGAATAAGGAGAAAGGAATAAGGTCGAAGTTGTAGAAGGACGAAGAATAGGTTATTAGTCGATAGGGTTTAGAGAGTAGTGGCCAAAAGGAAGAGTGTGAATTTTATCCGGCATAATATGCCTTTTATCATCTCGAGCTGATAGTGCTCTTTTAACTTCAGTGACACTGTAGACCTCATGTTTAAAGCTTCTGATAGTGTTGAACGTTGCAGACATTGTAGAATCTTCAAACAAACAGGTCTTTTAATGGTCAAATGTCACATGTTTCTTCAAGTACGATGTTTTGACTCCTTTAGCTTTCTTCACTGTCGGTATGTCATTTTCCTTATACATCTTGAAGGAATATAGTTTTCACATTAGCGCAACTATTTCCTCCAAAGGCATTCCATTTGCTTCATCTTTAAATTTTCCGATTACTTTTTTATTCTTTTCATTGTAATTCGGATGCTTCTTCGGATAGTCAGAGAAGTCAAAATCGTCTTTGTATGGGAAACTCCTTAGGTCTTCATACATGTCCAAAGTCTTTATCCAGTAGATAAACGCGTCGGTATCCATGAAAGCAACTCCAATGTTGTCTCTTCCGTAGTGTTTAACCATTTTGTTGTAATGGAAATCATACATCAGAGTTTTACTTATATCCAAAATCGACATTCCAATGTATAACGGACGATCCATCACTATTGTTGTTTTCTTCATACTGACGGCAACTAGATCTTCGTTTATAATCATGGATGTTCCAAAATTTGGTTTTTGCACTAACTTTTCCAATTTCTTAGGATCACTTACTAATTTTACAATCTTGTGTTTTCTTTTGTTTTCTAAGGTCTTCCCGAAGATGGCGTTGTTCATCAATTTGTAAAAGTCCTTTTCAAATGCTGATGTTGCTGCTGCTCTTCTTGTAGTGTTGGAATCAATATATGGTTTCAACCAACAAGACTGGGTGAATTCAATTGCTCTATGAATTCTTACTAAACGTAGACCCAATTCAAGAGCTTGTTGAACTACCCAGTAGAGAGCCACATAGCGATCTTTATTCTCCAACGTCATCATCAATTTCGGCCATCTTCCTGTCGGTGAAATTTCAGTCTTGGCTAGGAGAGGCAAGTCGTAGTGATGATAATGAAGGTGCTCCGGATATTCGAAATCACAGTCCAAAATATAGCCTTTTGGACCATTCTTTGGAATCTGTGAAATGTCACCGATGGTGGCCGGGTCGATCCATTTGAAGTCAGCATAGGGAAGCGGATTTGACATTGCCCAACCATAAAGGTTGTTTGCGTCAAAGTAGCCAAGGTAGACTGATGGTTGTCTCTCGTCGAAGCCTGGGATGTACTTGTTGTTAGCTTTGACATGACGTGTTACAGCTTGTGTCAAACCGCCCCGTACACCGGATTCTATCATGAGCACCATATCAATATCTGTTAGAAGTTCCAATCGACAGTTGGTTGACTTTAGCATAGCTTGCCATGCTAATCCTGGAGATGTGTACGAGTGTAGAGGGTCCAGTCCATAGGCGGAGAAGCAGGTGTTTCGAAATTCTTCCATCACATCGCACAGCAGAGTTACGTCCAATTTTATGTAAAAGTCGGAATATTCCCCTAAGGTTTGAATGTTTAGTTGGTTCCAAACATTACAAGCATGATTGTAGTCTTCAACGGTGATTGCACTTTCATTTAACTTGCTATTGAAGGCTTCAATCGGTGGCAGACTGGTTTCTTCAAATTTTTCTGCAGAAGTTATGTAATCATAGGGGAACACTCCTTTACGCATTACTAAGTCCAATTTATCTTCAGGTACAATTTTGCTGGTTTCTTTTAGATCTTCTCTTCTTAGGTTCTCAGACAATTTGCTCAAACTAGATGACATAAATCTATAAGAGTCTACGAAGCGAAGTTTAATTTTACCTACTGTTTTTGAAAAACTGATGTACTTCTCCAATGTTTCAGCTAATACTTCAATTTTTCCATCATCTCGTCCTAACTCTGGGATAATGAAGTGGGAGTCATAGCCGCTAAGATTGTGTAACACGACAGGGATAAAGTTTGGCAGTTTGTAATTTATATTGCATGCATTACAAGCAGCTCCTCTGTATAACCCTGTCAGGTGATCGTGATCTCTTACTTTTTGATTTTCTTCACTGAAGCTCTTCTTGCATAAGTAACATATTGTTGCCGAATTGTATTCTTCTTGTTGATTTTGGTTCAAAGGTTCCATAGGTAAAACATTACCGAATAAGCGTTGCACCTTTTCAGCAATGTCATACAACTGGTCTACAAAATACTTAGCGGCTTCTTCCCCACGGTAGAGTATCGGAGTAGATGTTAAGCCATAGTCTTGCAACTGTTCTTCAGGCAAAGTGGATTTTACCAATAAGCAAAAACTGTTAGGTTGATGCAATTGATATTTGGTTCTTCTAGTCACCTCACTATCTGGAAGCTCCTGTGGTACTAACGTGGATTCAAAATCAGCGTAGATAACTAGTGGAATCCTGTATTGGTGAACTGTCTTCTTAAACTGGACAAATGCTCTAGACGGTGGTGGCAGGCTAATCTTCACTTCATAGTTGTTATTACAAAGCCGCTGGTGTTCCAACAACCATTCCAATCCTCCACGTCTGAATTCCTTGCATGTAAAACAAAAGCATCTCTTGCATATTGTTATCTTACGATTTTGTTTTGACACTTGTCGTACAACCAAAGATTCAAAGTTTTTAATATAAACATAATGTGAAATCTCACCTTTGGTTATCAATAATAAATCGGTATGGTTACTTTGCTCTACTTTTACTACTCGTAGTGGATACACATTGTTTGAATCATCTAAGCCGAACACGTTAACAGAAACACCTGGATTTTGTTTCTCAAATTTAGTAATTTGATCAAGACTCACAGGATACGACATTCCTCGAAAGTTATAGCGGTGTTGATCACCTTCGTATGCTATGCTAGGTCTAATAGCATTATGTCCCACGTATTTTGCTAACATTGCATACCGGAAACATTCATTGTCCTCATTTTTCACGTTGATACATGATTTAGTATCTCGGATCGCCTTTGGTAGAGGGATAAAGCTGCTACCTCTCATACCATATCCATGCTTGTGAACCCTCACATCCATACCTTCAATCGATGATAGCGTCCAGCCAGATCCTCTTCCTTCGTGTTCTTGGAGTTTCATTAGCAGTTCATTCAAACATTCTTCTAGAATTTCGTTAATATCAGATGTGGTTGTAAGGGTTCGGTTTTTAGCAATGAATGCTCTCGGTGAGTTTTCACCATCGGTATTAGTAAACATAGCCTCCAACACCAATCCAAATTTAATAAAGTTCAATCTTGCCAATTCTTCCATCAATGTTGTTACAACTAGATTTTTAGCTTGGGTTATAAAGTTTTCCAATTCCAATTGCACATTATTAATTTTGAAATGAGTTACAACTGGTCCTGGCAAGGCTGTGGTGCGCAGTTGTCTTATATCTTCCATTTCTTCTGTATCCTCTTCTTCCATATCCTCTTCTTGGGTACGCAGTTGTTTTACATCTTCCACTTTTTTTCTTCCATTTCCTCTTGAATAAATCCTCCAGCTGTAGATGGTCCAGCTCCGGCAAATTGAATAACACTTGGTCTTCTTCTTTGCATTAACTGTAAATAGCTAGCCCAGTCCTCCTTCTGCTTCTGGGGTTTTTCCAAAAACCGATCAATCGCATCCAAGTCTTCTTCACTTACTACAAGCTCTTCTTTTCTGTCCTCTTCACGATGCAATTCTCGGTGTAACTGTAGATAGCTATCACAGTCGTCCATCTGCTTCTGGTAGTTTTCCAATAACCGATCAATCGCATCCAAGTCTTCTTCACTTACAACAATCTCTTCTTTTCTGTCCTCTTCATGATGCAATTCTCGGTGTAAAACAAAGATATCTTCATCTTGGAAAAACTCACCACAAATATCGCAAAGAGCCATTTTTTACAGTTTGGCTTTGAGTGTGCACTCGGTGAATGTCCAAGCAATAATGAGCAGCGCGCTCAACCGGGTCCCTTTATACCCGAGGTTGAAGGGTGGGGGAAGGTGACGTCATATACATCCGATTTATCAATCATTTAGTACATTTGGCTTTTAAACACCCATTTTCAATATATTCTTCAACAGGCTTGATAAACCAATAATGTTTGGTTTAAATCCACTACTTTGTACAAATTTTTTGAGAGATGTCTGTTTGAGCAAGTTTATGTGGAACAAGGTCATTTGGAATTAATATTTTTAGCGGGGGATAGAGCACTGCAATGGAGCCATGGTATAGAAGTGGTGTATCCATCCAATTGGTTTGCCCTTTTTATATCCCCACAAACTATGCATTTATGTGGGTCAAGGTCGCGTAAAGATACCCTTTGAGCGGGGGATAAACCACTAAGCAGCATGCTAGTCCATTGGCCGCAAAGTGATCTATCCCCCGCTCTGTTCTACAAAACCTCTATCAAGTCCAAGTTCAAGTCCTAGTTTAACACTTGGTTGGGAGAATTACATTAGTTTGATACTTATCTCTACCGTTACACTTGCTCCATTCTCAAAAAGATATAAATAATATAATCCTGGGTACTGTTCTTTTTCACGTCCTGCATGTTCCTTAATAAAGTCGAAAGCCAATCTTTTTGAATATTCATTATGAAACACTTCTCTTACACAAACAAGAATTTTTTCTTCCAGAAATTTCACTTGAATTGTTGTTAGTTTGCTTACATCATCCTTGTCTATCAGGGGTAGCTTGTAGGTGAAAGTATTTGGCGGTAGTTTGTGCGTTCTATCAAGTAAACAACAAAATTTTTTATACAATTTCTGCTCATTGTCTGTAATACTATTAATACCAAACAGATTATAGTACGAAGGATCATAAGGTATACGACGATACATTTTCAGAACCGGTCAGCATGAGAGCTGGAGCTAAAATGAGAAATGCGTGCAACCCGGCCGCCTTATATCCCCACCGGGTGACCACGCCCAAGGTACCCGGAGAGGGGGGGGGCACTTCTCGTCCGGAGCAAAAAACTTTTTGGTCAAGGTCAAAAATTTTTCCCAAAAAAAGTTGGGGCGGGGTTATTACTATATTTAGGTCAAGGTCACGGAAAAACTTTAAAAAAATTAAGCCCCACCTGGGGCATTTAGGTTGCCATCGCTGTAGCCTCCGAAGAGACACAACTATGACAAAAGGAAACATCCAATGTTGTCTGACCTTCCCCACGCTAGACTTTTAAACATTTACTGCATTGGTAACAAATAACATTTAAAATAGCTAACAAAACATTTACATAATTTTGAGAGAGGTTGAGGACAGCCCTAGTGGCTTACGTCCTCGGTCCGAGTGCAGAGGCCGCCGCAAATTGGCCACAGCTGTGGTCTGCATGCCAGCGTACAAACGGACCGGTTCCCAACCCAGCCGCAATATTGCATGCCTGAGAGGACCCATACTAACATTGGTTTAAAATAGCTTTACACGGGGGTCTACCCCCGTACCCTATCTTTAATATTTAACTTTAGCAATGCAGTAAATTTTTATAAGCCTTTGTGGGTCAAGGCCACACGAACATTAAAAAAATTCGGCCCCCGTACATCCATGGCGAACCACGAATGTTCGGGGGCCTTGGGTACAAAAAGACAAATATCTAACAAAAATTCATTTACATAATTTTGAGTTTCCAGAAGGGAAACAGAGGTTGAGGACAGCCCTAGTGGCTTACGTCCTCGGTCCGAGTGCAGAGGCCGCCGCAAATTGGCCACAGCTGTGGTCTGCCTGCCAGCGTGCAAACGGACCGGTTCCCAACCCAGCCGCAATATTGCATGCCTGAGAGGACCCATACTAACGTTGGTTTAAAATAATTTTACACGGGGGCCTACTCCCGTCCCTATCTTTACCATTTACTTTGAGCTGTGAAAAAGGCTCAAGGGGTAGTGCTAAAACAAGCGTATACACTTTAGATAAATATAACACACACTTACAAAATAGGTTGAGCTCAACATGGTAAGTGCTGGAACAAGCATATACACATAAAACACATATTACATAAAAGACAAACAAGACACACAGGATAAAACACAAACAAGACACACAGGGGACATAGGGTACAAGTAAAACACTCACATATAAAACAATTCCCAATACCCAAACGCAAGCGCAATATCTTAAAACTAATACAAGTCTTAAAATTACAGTAGACTTCGCTAAACAGTGAAGGCGCCTTTCAGTGTTTAGTGAGGCCTATGGCGGTCCGTCCCGATCGTTCACGTTCAACGCGCAGGAGCGGACTGCGAGCCGGCTGCGGCCGGGCCGCCTTATATCCCCACCGGTCGCCCCCCCAAGGGGCGGCATCGGGGGCACAGAGGTGGGGGCGCCATCGGGGGCAAGGTACATCAAAGTCACCCCAAGGTCACGTCAAGATCACCTCAAGGTCACCCCAAGGTCCCTCAAAGTCACCTCAAGGTCACGTCAAGGTCACCCCAATGTCACCTCAAGGTCACCTCAAGGTCACGTCAAGGTCACCTCAAGGTCACCCCAAGGTCACCTCAAGGTCACCCCAAGGTCACTTCAAGGTCACCTCAAGGTCACCTCAAGGTCACCTCAAGGTCACCTCAAGGTCACCTCAAGGTCACCTCAAGGTCACCTCAAGGTTACATCAAGTTCACCTCAAGGTCACGTCAAGGTCACGTCAAGGTCACCTCAAGGTCACGTCAAGGTCACCTCAAGGTCACCACAAGGTCACCACAAGGTCACTTCAAGGTCACCCCAAGGTCACACTTATGTCACTTCAAGGTCACCCACTACACTTCTACTCTAAGTGTTGGCAATACCCCCACTACAATCGAGTCCCTAGGCTGCGCAACGGCGCTCCGTCAGTCTGTCTCCGACTTGCGTGCAGTGCGCCTCGCTGTTCTCCGTCTCTCTTCATGTAAGTATTTTACATGGCTCAAGGTCACTACACTTTGACTCTAGAGCAACATAGGCTAAATATTTCTGAGTTTTTTACTCAAAGCCACCGCACTTTAACTCTGGGACGACATCGACTTGCAGTATTTCTGTGTTTTGACTCAAGGTCATTACACTTTAACTCTAGACCAACACCGAATTATGCGATGCGATGCTCACTAACCTAACTTGTAATGTTTAGGGTGGCGTTTTCATACCACATATCGCCATGAGTGTCCGGTCCAGATTTTACATTAACTTTACGCCCCTCGCAGCCTAAGCTGTACAGGAATGTTTCTTCTAGTAACAACTCGGGCCGAGTGAACAGTGTGTTGACTGTAGGGCAGTTCATGGTGAAGTGATGCGATGCTTCGGCAGTACAGCCTCACCTTCCCCCACTACTGTGACCTTCCCCCACTCCTACTGTTACCCCATCACTTTTGCCTTGGCTCATACTCTACCAACAGTCTCTCAGTATTGTGCGGACTTTTGTGAGGGAAGACATGTCGCAGGATACTTTGGGTAAGAAACTTAGCCGTGTTAAGTCTTTATTAGTTGCTCAATGTCCTCCACTCAAGGTCAAGAGGGTTTCGACTTTGGCTAAGTGGCGAAAACTGTTGCGTGGACACCCTAAGTTTTATACCAAACGGACTAATGTAAGTTTTACTGATGAGGATTTATTTAAAATATTGGAAGAAATGACTTTTGCTTCCAAGGTACAGTTAGTTACTCCAATTCCTGACGGTTTGGAGTAGTTCAAGGTAACCGCACTTAAACTCTGGCAAATACACATCAAACGGTTTTACTAAGAGTACATTTTTCTAAGTGTTGACTCAAATCTGAAGATTCTTTGGATACATCTTTAAAGACAATCCTAAGTTCCAAGTTTACAGTCAACCTCAAGGTCATCACACTTTAACTCTGGAACGATATCAACTTGTAGTATTTCAGAGTTTTGACTTAAGGTCACCACACTTTAACTCTGGAACAACATAATATTGTCATACCAAAAAAACTTTAACTCTTATGCTCAAGGTCACTGACTCTGGGACGGCATCAACTTGTAGTATTTCTGTGTTTTGACTCAAGGTCATCACACTTTAACTCTGGGACTACATCGACTTGTAGTATTTCTATGTTTTCACTCAAAGTCATCACACTTTGACATGTAAATTTAAGGTAGCATCAAAACGGTGCTACCTGGCTTGACATTTTCAAGTTTCCCGAGGTCATCGCAGTTCCCCCCACCACTTCCCATATACCTAGAGTGTGCGGGGCCGGACAGTCAGTCGCTCGGTGTCTGTCGTAGGGTGCGCATCGCGGTTGCAGTAATGGTGAAACGTGGGAGTTGTATCGGTTCAAGGTCACTCGAGCTGTGTCACATGACGGTTTAGGCAGAGTCACGTTGCAAACTTTGAGTTTCCTCGGCACTTTTGCTGTTTCTCCTCTAATTTCGCTCCAAGTCGTCAAGGTCACGGGGACCTGACTAAAACTCGGAGCGTAGTGCGAGAAACAGCAAAAGTGCCGAAAAATTTTAGGTTTCGGCGTGACCTTGACCTTTGTGACATCGATGACGTCATAATGGTGACGTAAGGGGTGATGACGTCATCGCCACGTCATTTCTGCAACGTCATGGGTGTGACGTCACAGAATGACGTAATTGGTGATGACGTCATCGATTACGTCATCGATGACGTCATCGGTGAGGTCATTGACCTCGATGACGTCATCGCTCAGGTGACCTTGAACTGAGCCAGCTCCCGCGTTTCTCCACTACTCCGTTTTTATTGGCAATTTATTTTTAAACTTGAATGAATTAGAATGCTTTTGCGGGTGGTCCCCATTGTGTAGTTATTGGGCCGAATATACATTAAAAATGCAATTTAATAAAAATCTAACAATGAAACAAATAAAAATTTATTTTAATAACATCAAAAATTAATTAAAAATGTAAATATCCAAATTTTACAAAAATTCACCATAGTATATTATAATTCATTACACTTATAAATGCATGTACACTTATAAGTTTTAATGACAAAAAATAATAATTAAACTATTATAGTATTTCGGTTAATTATCCCGTCATATATCATAATGGCATAAAGGACAATAAAGGGCATAAACGTCATAAAAAACTTCAAAAGTTTTTGCTACATTAATTTTACAAAACTGAATTGATTTGATGTAATCTTCTTTTAGTGGCCCACATTGAGACAAAGGTGTGGTCTCATATGCCAGGAGCAGCAGTGACACTACATTAAGCCTGAGATATGTGTCGGCTATTGAATTATCCCCTAACTACTCCTTCTAACCCAGCCTTCACTTGATTCAGTTGAATTCAGCTTTCAATAATATTTATTAAATCATTTTTTATATTTTTTAATAAAAATTATTGGAATTTTTTCTCTATTAAATATCTAAGCTTAGGTACTACTTTAAAAATCGTTAATTCAGAACAATAAGTAGCTTATAGAATTTCAGGATGTACTTTAAATACATTTTAAAGTTAAAGTTATTTTTATCAGGTAATAATTTTTGGATATTTAGTTTTTGTTATTGCTCATTAATATTTATTTGCATGAAACAACAGAAAGAGTTTAGTGTTGTATTGTATACGTACTTTAAAATTAATATGTTATAAATAGTTAAATACTAATTAAATATTTTGATATATATTGTGACATAAAAGTTATTTTTAAAAATATATAAAATAATTATGCTATTTTTTATTCTAAATATAACTTTAAGAATTCAAGTAACAACGGAAACAATGTTGTTACCTATTAAATTTTTGTTATGTACAATATACATTTGAGGGGGAGTTTTATATAGACTAAAAATGACTTCTGATGAGAATGGCTGTTGAAGAGAATATTAATGTTGAAACTCAATTTTTAAACGGAGACATTGATAAGAAAATTTATATGAAATGACCACTAAATCTTGGAAAGTACCGTACCTTTTATTTATCATAATGAATGTCACAAACACTATAAATCATTGTTAAATGAAGCTAAGAAAAAACAATGTACTCAAGTAAAGCTAAGTAATAAGTCCACGAATGCATGTTTTTCCTCCATCTGTGCAGCCAAAAAATGCAAAAAATATAATAAAATATTGGTTTTTGGAATAAAATTGGATCAAAGAAGTAAGTTGGGTTCATGCAATTATAAATATACTATAACCAAATTTATTTGTAATCCATATATTACAATCTGAAGAGTATACGTGTATGGAATACTTAATTAATGCTGGCACAACTATAATTTTTACATCACCGATGATTCAAAATCAACTGATACAACACCAAGAGAAACTTTTCTCTTAACAATCTTAAATATACGATTTTCACCCTTTCTTTTGACATATTATTCAATAGCAATTCCCATGCTCTATGAAAACTAATTCACCTGTGTCGAAAGTTGATCGCTGGCATAAAACACTTTTACCGTAAAGTTGCTGACGGACAGAGCTGAGTTTAAATTGGATAGCTCCCCGGGGCCGGCGTTATATGCGCCCAGCTCCGCCGACAACGCCGCGCCGCTCGCACAACACCACCCTGGTTTTCAACGGTTTTTATTTCTGCGGGAGCTTTAAAAACCAAAATTACATTTAAATAATAATATACAATATCTATCAAGGATATTATTTCCTTTATATATAGGAGATATGCAATAAAAATGGCAACCACTTAATGGTAATAAACAGTAAACAGATGTATTAAAAATTTGTCTACGCCCTCAACAAAAATATTCTATGAGTATTTAAATTGTAGGAAATGATTTCCAAGAACGTGTTAAAGACTCGAGGTTTCTACGTTGTATTATGTTAGTTTTTGCTCAAAATGAAAGTAAACCCATTTACTATGTTATTTTTAACAGCAAATAAGTATTATTATATAATACAAAATATAAAACAGTTACCAGTGGACAATAAAGTCATTATAATTTTCTTTTTTTATATAATTTTTTACCGTATATGTAAATACTCTATCCACTGGCATAAACATTTCTAGTTATGGAATTATAACAAATGCAACGCATGGGGATGTGGTTGAAGATCAAAAATGCAAATTGATCAAAAGTAGTACAGCACATTTTATACGATGGAGAAAACTATTGATGGTAAGTATTACTTTAAATAAAAATATTAGGGTAGTGAACTTGTGTATATAAATAAATATTGTGTAGGTTCAAATTGTTGACCATTATAATAACTGATTGAACAATTTATAATCTTAAGCAATCATATGATTTAGCTCCTGTTTTTTGGAAAAGTTGGCCGTTTTTCGTGTCATTTATACATGAAAATACCAGAAAAAACAGGTTACATTAAATATCGTAAATAGACTGCATTTAGCGTGCCTGATCAAGAATACATATTGGCAAACCTTAATTTAAAAAATCCTGTCAAAAAAGTATATCGATCCTTATTTGGTGATTGAAAAATACACCTATTAAGTTGTACAATGATAGAAAAATAAACAACAAAAAAATTTAGTTCAAAGATGGAAATCAATGTCAAACTGCTAAAAAATATTATGAATAGCAAAGTAAAAGTAACTAGCTCAAAATCTATTGTTTGGAATATAATGTTGCTCAATAACAACCGGGTAATCTTGTGAGCTTCGTCTTCATCCCATTCAAAGTTTACTAATGATCGAAGTTTGAAGTAGTTAATCTTATCTAACTTTAATTATAATGCCTCATCAAAGTATTAGAGGCTTTTACTTATATATATTTTAAGTCCTAGTGAGAAAATAATTTATTATTGAACTAAATTCAACCTTTCCAACCTGTTATTAACTTACTTATGCCCTATACCCTAAATATAAAATTGAAGTTAAATATTTCAATCTACATACCAAAAAATTCAATGTCATATATTTCTTATATGAATACTCAAAAGAAACGCTCGGTTGACAACATTCAATAGTATTACTGATTGACTAAAGAGATAATGATGAACCGGAAACTAAAATTGTATTACATTTTATAGGTAATATACCTGTTCTTGAATATAATTCAGGTAAACAGTACATAACAATCTAGATTTATTTATATAAATAATATATTTTTGAATCAAGAAATCAATCATAAATGAAGGTCTGTGCAATAGATATAGAAATAAATTCAATGCGTGCATCATTTATTTGAAACCATTACGTCATTACGTTAAGATAAGGGCTCTTAACAATAACACTGTGTAATAACACTGTAGTAATAACTATGTGTAGCCGGCAACCCATAAATCATTTTATATTAATCCATAATGTATAGAAATACACTCTAGTTTACAGACTTATTAATAAAATAACCTGCTTTTACCAGAACTTCGCTCTGGTATTTAATGAATTACCCGTGAATTAGTGAGCCGGTTCTTTCTCAGCCCAAATAAAAATTTGTTATGCTTGTTTTTAAGTCATCATATGTATTATGAAATATTTTCCATAAAATTCATGGAAACATTCAAAACTATTAAGGTGGAGTCTTTATGTATAAAAAAAATTTTCATTGGAATATAACTATCTCTAAACTGTATATTTTTGTTAATCATGCAAGGTATTATCATAACATTTCTGTTGCTTTTAGAGTGATTGTGTAAAAAAAGGCAAATAAATAAAAATACAAAAAATCTATTTTTCCTCATTTATAATATTAATTATAATTGTATTCGGAAATATTTTTATCAAATATAATTATATTAAACATGACACCAACTGCGTAGAGCTTATACCCTAACAAGCCTGCTTGGCCACAAAATATTAGGCCTAACCCGCTACGGTTATTGTACATATTTAATAATTTTTCTTAAAATACCAAATCTTTTAAAAACTTTGAATGAAATAATTGAATAATGAATAACTGAACGAAGGACATTCTTGACAACAACTAAGGATGGACAAAAATAACTAGTTGACAAGTTTTAAATAAAAAATAAAAAAACTACAAACTGTAAAGTATTTACCCTGTCTCATAACGCATGTACTACTTTTATGCATTTAAATCAATAATATATATATATATACACACAAAAAACTTAATTCACCATATTTTGACGAAACCATATTATCAATTTCTTTATTAATTAAAGTTTAAAACAAGGTTAAAAGGTTAACAGTTATTTAAATAGTGTTTTCAAAATACATCTAGTTTTATACATCTACTTTATAGATTACTGTTAAATTATTTTAGTTTGTATTTACATATATTTTATAGTCTATGCTGTTCTAGTTTATAGTTTTTTAAAGCTAGTTTTGTCTTGCAATGAACAAAAGTACATTAACACAAAAAATGCGTAGACAAAATTGATAAAAAAAGATTTTTATCAATCATTAGTATAAGATTTTAGATAAATTTAACTTACCTAAGCTATCTTAACGTATTGAAAAAGTTCAGTATTTTAAAAATATTTCTTTCTAGAAAATATAGAATCATATGTAGGAAATGATCAGGAACTTAAAATATCTCCATTTCTTTTAATTGGAAGCTTTTTGGCAGCCGACTGCAAGCCACTGGAGACCAATTCTTTAGCGCTAAACAATTCGTTCGTAAATAGAAGGGACGATTTGGATCGACCTTTAATAAAATAGATTGCATTCTTTGGCTTCCTGCTAGTATATCGATTGTAAACATGATATAACCATCTTCCATGATTAGTCTACCTATTAGACTTATAACAATGGAGATGTCAATATTATATAAGTTAAAATGAACTACAATGAAATATACATATAAACAGTTTGGGAACAACACTATTACTGTAATAGATAAAATTATTTGCAATAAACTGTTCTCTAAACGATGCTCATATTATAGTTTTAATTAAGAAAGGTTAGAAAATGTATAATTTGTATTATGAAACGTAGAATAAGATGACTAGTTTATTGCCTATTGCAAAATACCTTTGTTTTCTTAGCTGTAAGCAACAAACATGGTAGCAAAATAGCACAGTTCTATGTCTTTGAATATGCTGCATATTTGTTCAATTTTATTCAATCAAACATCAGAGAATATCCAAAATATTGAGCCTATAGGATTTAAACTTGATAAATTTGAATCAAAAGTCATCAATAAGAATCGGTTTTTTCCCCAAATTTCCTCTGAGGCTCCACAACAAGAATATAATGCAATTGTTGAGGAAGGTGTCCAAAGATTCTAAAAGAATGAAATCATCTCCATCGACGTTGGTGCTAAGGTTAAAATTTTGAATGGAACTCGTAGTTATTCTCTAAAAACAGTTTAAAAAAATTACTTCAGAGCTTTTTTAAACGTGCATTCAATAAGGCGTATGTTCTTATAATGTTGAGTTTGAACTTTTATGAGACACGTATTGGTTATTATTTTATATTATGAACTGCTTTATACTGAAATAGGCAAGTTGTTCTGTCAGAGGAACAGTACAGTGGAATGTTTATTCTATAAGTGTCAGTAAAATTTAGTGAACGAAAGTAATAACATAGCTGTAATGAGCATTTAAAGTACTGCCTTAATAGTTTACAGCTAAATCTTATTACTTAGTTTGTAAATATTATGAAATGAATTTTTGGAAAGTGACCAAGAAGCCATAAGAACTCAAGGAGTTACATATATTAGAGTAAGGTCTTTGAAAGAAAAATGTTTGAATGAAGAATGTTCAAAATGGTGTTTTTCAAGGGTTTTGAAGTTTTAAGTTTTGTGTTTAAGTTTTAGAATAACAAAGTTAAATTTGTTATATTAGTGTTTTTATGATAAATACAGTCAAGGTAGTGCACCACAGAATGAAGTGCTCACAAACTAAAGTATTGTTCTAAGAGGCGAGTGAGCCTAGCGAACGAATTGTCATGAAGGTCATTGAGCAAAGATATTAGTCAAACGCAAAGAGTTGATGAGCAAAGCCGACTGACTCATAGTTATATATTAAACCTGTAGATTTTTCCTATTTTTCTTAACGTGGCATGGCACGGGGAAACAGCTACTTATTGTTGCCACTTTCACACACGAAAAATTGATATCTGTATACTTAATGCTTTTGTGTAGCAATCAATTTTATTAAAAGAAACCAACAATAACATAATATATTTTACCATCTTGGATTTTATCAGCGTTTAGTAATATTGCTAATTATCGTAATAATTTTTTTCACTTAATTCTTGAACTTTATTAACTCTTATTTTGCTAAGTTAATAAATAAATAAAATCAATAATTATTTTTATTCTTTCTTTTTAATCACCTACAGTAATTGTAACTGCTCGTGCCTACGCACAGGCATCCTTGTATATGTAGGCATCCCTTCCAATCAATGCATTATTATAATAAGATTTAATTTTAATTTTAAGAGTAAATAAGCATAAACTAAATCATTTGTACAATATGTTGTTTGCGGAAAATAAATGAATTTGAATTTTGACCTTAAATATTATGAAGTTTTGAAATTAATTTGAAAAGAAAATGCAAAATGCATTATTTTTTTCTGATGTCCCTCACGTAATCTAATTTGTAATGTTTCTAGCCAATAGCTTAATAAGTTATTTCACATTGTACAACATTATTGTGCCGAACGGTTGACATTGAATATCCTACAGATGAATACCCTAATGCCTGGTCCCATATCTAGATAGGTAATGGGCGTTGTTCAGTATACAATATGCTCTAAGACCTGTGGTTGGTTTGCTTTTATGGGTAAAGTAATACGAATGTGAAATTTTTTAAGGAAATCATTGGTGTTTTTTTTATTAAATTCAATCCCTACTAACCTTAAATCTACATAAACAAATTGGTTATATACTTCTATGAAAACTAAATAAATTACATGTTTCAATGATATTTATTAAACTATTATTGTTTAAAAGTATATCTTTTTTTATTGATTTTTAAATTAAAACCTTATTGTAATCAGAATTTTGTGTTCATTTAAAGACTTTCAGTTTATAAAGGGTTTTTGCCTCCTCATTTACTTTGTTCCTAATTCAGCTTATGTGAGCAATGGCTATTTATTAGAGTAGTATTTTCTATATTATTTTTATTGCTTTTTGGATTATTAATCATAATTTGAGCCTGGGTACGATTAAATTTATAAAAATTATGCTGTATAAGATGTCAAAGTACATGTAAGTAGCAATGACCTACATTCGGATTTAAAAGCAATCTTAATTTCTTTGTTGACACATTTTACCGTTAGTTAATAAAACTACATTATTAAATATGACAAGGTTGAAATTACATTAGAATGTATGTACATTATAATAATAAAAATAACTTTTAAATAATTGAAATAAAAGCATATGTAGAATTATACAAAACCAAATTAAAATAGATCAAAGTTAGTAATTATTTTAATTGCGTATGTGTTAATGTAATATTTGTATTTTCACAATATCAACTTATTGACGAGCCTGTAGTCGCTTAATTCATAGTCTAGTAGTGACTTAATGCGATGTTACATTTATAGTTTATAGGTGAACATGGATGACAAAGATGCGGTCTGCTGTACCAGCAGCATCAGACACGCTTCATTAACTCTGAGATATGTTTCAACTATTAAATTATCTTCTCCTTAACTAACTCGGAAATCAGTTTTAACACAATATATTAAGGTTTATACTTTAAAATTATAAATAAATTGTTTTTAGTCATTCTTTATTATTTTAACACTGTAAGGAGTAATGTTATAGAGTAGTATATTTTATATAATTATTTTATATTATTATTTTTTTTTTTACTGAAGATGATGTTCATAGTAATATGGCACAGAATGAGTAAAATCACTCTCTATCCATAGTTAAAATATATTAAACAAAGAATATAAGTCGTATAAAATAGTTTTCCACGCTGAACTATTACTAAATAAATTAACCCTAGCATATATCTTAAAATAATTTATGGACAAAGAATAAGATTGTATAGTAATATCAAAATTATGGTTTGATTATAAAATTAGCACGTTTTAAAGGTAATACCTATTGTAATATATATATGTGCAGAAATCTTTCCAAACATGCTTAAATGCTTAAGGTGTTTATATTGTCATACATGGTAGGCCAATGAATAATCCACATTTAAACTAATTTAGTATGTAACATGGATATTTAGATTCCAATTAAAATTTGCATTTAATGTTATAGCTACAAGCAAGCCCATAACATGGGTTATTGATGGAGGACAAGGGCAAGTAGGATTGTTAACATAGTCCGTCCTGGAAAAGAAAACCTACTTGAACCTCTTGAGGGCCCAAATCCATTGGCTGAGTGGCTGGATAAGTAGCGAGCCCCACGTGCGTAAGCTAAATTTAGGCCTAGTCTGACTTGATAAACATTTCCAGTGAATGAAAATAAATCTAAACGATCGGATTTCAATATTTATGAATTGGTTGGTGTATCTCTCACTCGTGAAAATTACGTTTGGAAGAATTTCTGAATGTTCGAAGTGTAAATTATGTTAAATTAATAATATTTAATACAAAGTCTACTCATTTATGCATTAACTTGAGTGTATTAACTTGATAAACGTAAAAATAACACAATAATTAGTTAAACCTATCGATTAAGGATGTTATGATGAATAAACCTGAATTAAAAATGAACAAGAACAATATTTTTGAGCATAGGTTAAGTTTACTTGAGCGTCCATCATTTAATATGCTCCTTATTATTTACAAATTTTTTGTTGCATCCAGTTCCAACTGTTGTACCAATTATTGACGTTTACTCATAACTTGGTAGTAAAAAAGGAATCCAGTTAGTTCCATCCATATTCCATTCAAAGTTTACTAACGATCCAAGTTTGAAGTAGTTAATCGCATCTCCTCGTTTAATGAGACCTCCTATTATTATCCCTGTTGGATACTAATTTAATTTGCTTATAGTTATCCTTAAAGGCATATAGAAATTTATTAAAATGCTCATAATTACAATGGGTTTTCTTATGATGTAATATCCAATCCGTATGTGTAGAAAGGTGTGAAGTAAATTTCATGTAACCGATGTTTATACGCAATACTGTATAAACTCGTACTTCCACGAACGAAACCACTGCGGTTAGTCGGGTTTTCGTTCGTTTTTACTGTTTGAATGATAACATGTCAAAACATTTCAATTGGATTGCCAATTAAAATTAATGTTATACTACGGCAAGAAATCATTTAAGAAATTATAATGTTAATAACTTTATAAATGGATACTGAAACGTAATGTTTCCTTTGCATAGTAATAAACGTTTATACATTTTCTATGAAAAGTAAAACATAATAAGAAAAGTAAATAAATTACTTCATTCAGATGACAATAAAGCGTTGAATTCTTTGAGACATGAATTCAATCACCAGAGACAGCAGATGTACTGTTTTAAAACAGGAAAACGTTTTTCATTATAATGAACAAAACAAAGATAATCCAAAGAATGATTTGTTGTTTTATCGTTTCTATTCCTTGCTTTCAGGAATTTAAACGGACTGAAGTAAATAAGTTGATCAATTTAATAAATAAAATATAATTCACTCTAAGTGAACTGATTTTACTTTTCAAAAGGAACCATTTTATTTTTATTTATTTATTTATTTATTTATTATTATTATTATTTATTATCAGATTACTTTTGAAAAAAAACGCGCAGGGCTCAGAACCCAACCATAGATGGAAAAACCATCAATACAAAGTGTTGAGGATGTTCATCCTTGCCCTCGTAAAATTTTCTTTGGGTAAAATTTAGACTACAATTTGGATTTGACTTTACAGCGACTTCGCGCAGGCTGTAGAGGGTACAAGCTAACAACCGAATTAACCGCTAAGGGAAAAGACGCAAGATTGAAGCGGAATAAGATCTCGGCGTGACGGAATAAATTAACCACTTTAAGGTACCCAAATAGGTGAGTAAGTTTCGGTATCCAATTAATGATTTAACGGGGTTCGTAGGCTCACCTCACCCAAAATACAAAGTATATCTGGGTAACTCTAGGCGGTCAGGCCGATCGGACGATATGTAATGACTCGTAATGTTTTTGACGGCTGACTTCGTAAGGAAGAAAAATTTTCTACTAAATAAATGACGTAACTTACCAAGTTAATTTTACTGGTTGTGAAAAAGAATTTAAACGAATGATTAACTAACGAATTAATATAATAACGGAATAAGTGCAAATGACTTGACGTACCGGGGTTTTGCGAAAGCAAATAGGCGGTAGACAGTCCGAAGTAGACAGGCGAGAGAGAGGCTACTGATCGTCGTCGAACTTGCGGATTGCCTCAATGAATTCCCGTGCCGGCCTTCGTTGTCACGGCCGGATGGAAGGTTGGCATATGTGCACCCGAAGTTGGAGCTGTCAAAAGCAGCGAGCCGGCAGCTCCAAATGGGTTTTTCAAAAATCGCAGAACCGTTTCCGCAGCTCGGCAACGGTGCCTTCCGTGTCGAAATTAAATTTTGCCATCACCGCGATCAATTGCGTCTTATTCAATTTGTGTATCCAACCGACGAAAGAATCCTCCAGCGGTGATTTGTCCGTACTGTTCAATGGCAATTGGGTCTGAGCCTTTGTCGTAACCGTCGCGGTCGTCACATGCACCAAGACAGACGAAGTCGCTGTGTCAGTTGTCGGGGCCGTCATCGTTGTGGGGGTCATCTTCATGCTTTAGTCAGAGTCCTTTTTACCGGCGTTGTCGCTCTCGATAACGTTCAACGCTAACAAAAGCTTGAAGAGTCTTAAGAAAAGTTCCAATTTCTTCATGATATTTATTTCTGATGAACGTCAAAGTAGGTTTGAAAAAAAATTAGTCCCTGTTTGGCTGCGTGAAAAATTTGACGTAATTCCGGAGACGGGAGAACAAATTACGTTTCTAATGGTTTCCCCACTTCGGAAATACGTTACCGAAATGAATCCCACGGATAATCTCAGGCGGAGCAAAAAAGAAAAAAATTCCAGGGGTTGATTGAATTAGCCAATTAATTGCCGGTTTTATATAATTTAAAATGATGCCAATTATGATTTAGAAAAAAACGCGCAGGGCTCAGAACCCAACCATAGATGGAAAAACGATCAATACAAAGTGTTGAGGATGTTCATCCTTGCCCTCGTAAAATTTTCTTTGGGTAAAATTTAGCCTACAATTTGGATTCGACTGTACAGTGAGCGCAAGGCTGTAGAGGGTACAAGCTAACAACCGAATTAACCGCTAAAGGAAAAGACGCATGATTTGCTAAGTCGCTCGGCGTGACAGAATAAATTAACAAATTTAAGGTACGTGAGTAGGTGAGTAAATTTTAGTATCCAATTAATGATTTAACGGGGTTCGTAGGCTCGACAAATAAAAAATACAACGTTACTCTAGGTGGTCAGGCCGATCGGACGACATGTAATGCCTCGTAGTCGTAAGGAAGAGAAAAAAGACGGTCTATTAATTAAGTGACGTAACCTACCAAGTTAATTTTACTGGTTGTGAAAAGAATTTAAACGAATGATTAACTAACGAATTAATATACTAACGGAATAAATACGTGAGTCAAGTGACTTGACGTACCGGGGTTTTAGGAATGTATCAGATAAATGTAGATAAATTTAGGAATGTAGGTGTTTCAGATAAAGTATCTAAAGTATCTAAAGTATCTAAATGCAACTAGGCGGTAGACAGTCCGAAGTAGCCAGGCGAGAGAGAGGCTACTGATCGTCGTCGAAGGCAGTAACAGAATGATCTCCCCGTCCCCACGAGGTCGGAGCTTTCCTCCCCCCAGAACGGTCGGAGGGATCAGCTGGTTAACGTACCGTCACTAAGTGACCCGAAGAAGAAGAAGTGTCCTTGCCCCCTGCCGGGTCTCAACAAACACTTGTTGAGGTTATGTTTATGTTTTGGTCGTCAATGTTAGTTCGGGTTTCGGCAGTTATTTACGTAGATTATGGTTGAAATAAAATATTTAAGTGTATTTAATGAAGAGTATTTGCTGTCGACAGTGATAGTGATTAATTATAGTGAAATATGCGATGTTCAATAAAATGTGATTATGACAGTCCTAGGGTTGGGCTCAGGCACGACGTAGGCCTAGCTTAGCCTAAAGCCAACCTTAGCCTGTGATCTATTTCGAAGTATGGGGTTGAAGTCGGTAAGTTTTGAGCGTTTGTTTATATTTACACTTTTTTACCTCCTCCCCCCCTAAAATATGACACCTTATACCCACTACGAACCTCGGGTAAAAAAAGAAAACGAAAACAAAAAATATGACTCGTACTCAGGGCGTCCAGCCAAAAGGAAAATTTATTTTGTGGTGTAGGTTACACAAACAAAACAGGAAAAGAAAATGACCTTGACCTTGACCGAAGGGTATAGAAAGGAAATCAACTCTTTTACGGACCTCTTGTCCAAAACGCAAGCTGATCCGCCTGGCGTCAACGAAAAAGAAATAAACTTCTGCGAATGAAAGAAAACGAAACTTAAATGAAAACAAACTCCTTGGAAAACCTAACCGGCTCCATTAGCTATTAGAGAGCCGACCAAATCTCGTCGTCGATCTAAGCTTGGGCCAACGTCAGAAGGCAAAGTGACCTAAATTCACTCTGCACCCTGCTGAGATAGAAGGAACTCCGCTTGTCCCGGGCGTAGCCGCACACCCGGAACACCCTTCACCGCTTGTTCCGTCGTTGAGCGGTTGGGAGTTGTTGGTCTTGCACGCCGGTGAGGCGGCATATTACGATGGCCCCCGGCACACTGGGGAAGTCCCCGGGTCGTAACTCAGAGATGTGGACGGGCCTCGACCGCCGAATGTTTTGGTGCGAAAGCCGGATCTGACGTGGTCCCGTAGCGTTCGCGGCACGACGTTCCGCCGCTCGCTGCAACCGCTGACGCAAATCCCAATGGGCGAAGGAAAGGCGACGTTGTCTAGGGCGGTGCCGAGGCGGGTTACGGGCCACCCTCATTCGGCTGCCGTGAACCACTCGCGAGGCTCGTCCATTCGCTGACGACGAAGGGTTCCGGGGCGTGGCAAGCGTACTCGGAAGAAAGGGTTGTTCTCCCGGTGGTCGACTGGACGGCCCAGAGCGTGCTGCCTGGTGAGTCGGTGGAGCGACGGGTAGGGTGTCCATTTCCGTGTCGTCGATGTCTGAGCACGTCAGCGATAACGTGTCCGCCTCCGGGCTCCCCACTGGGTCACGCCACGAGGTACTGTCCGTCCGGGTCATGGACCCTATTGGCAGAGGGACTGGAGTGGGACTTCCGACGTTGAAGTGGATAGGGTTGGTGGTGGGTTCACGTCAGGAGGCGACAGGCCCCACCCGCTTCGGTGGCAGAAACAGGTCGTCCTCCAGCCACATTTCCCGGATGGCGGCATCCAATTCGGCGAGGAGAGGGCCCTCCTGCATTTCGACTTGTTGCGGTACTTGCGGTCCCGTGACTGTAAAGGTCACTTGTCTTCCTGGTCCCGCCGGCGGTGCGCGAAGCCGGTGTTGGCCGACGCTGGATGGCTCTAGGAGTCTGAAACTCTCGTTGTCGAATTGGCCGCGGTGAAGAACGCGCGATATCGTCCTGCGTATACTGGTCGGATCGAGGGACTTCCCCGAAAGTAGAGCACCACGGGACAGCAGCTTCGCGTACGCGCACACCATCACACCCGCAGACAGAGGGGGTTTCGGCAGGTCCGCTGGAATTTCCAGCACACGCCACTCTTCAGCTCGGATTTCCACCCCGTCGCCCTGCGCGAGGTACTGCAGGTAGTCCTTCACATCTTCCAACTCGGCCATCCTCTCGAAGTGCAGAGGATCGAAGGCTATGATTGACCGTGTTTTCGATCGCATGGCCGCTAGGGACCAATGCCCGAAGGGGCCCACGTCCCGGAGGTCGAAGGGATAGAATATGAGGTCCTTCGTAAGGATATCTCCCCCACGGGATAGCATGTATGAGCCCGACACTTCCCCCCTCCGCCAGCCCTCCAGGAAGTCCGGCCCCACAACCCACACTTTGGGCATACCGGCGTAGTGGCTGCAGCATTCCACGATTCGGAGGAACGCTGCCACCGCGGTCCGGGACATCGGTTGACCGCGGTTCAGGCTCTTTTGGTCTTCTGACCCCATCTTAATTAAAGATATGAGGAAGGCCATAGTGATGTTGGTCGAGGGAGTACTCTCGGGAGGGAGGAGACGTGCAGGGAGCGTGCAAGGTGACGTGTGGGAAGAAGCGTGCGGGGGGGACGTGCGGGAAGAAGCGTGCAGGGTGAGCTGGGTTAGGAAGCGTGCGGGGTGACCCGAGAGAAGAAGCATGCGAGGTGACGTGCTGGAAGAAGCGTGAGAGGTGAGGTGCGGGAAGAAGCGTGCGGGTGTCAAAGCCAAGCGTCACATGCAGCGTAGGCGTGCCTGAAACAGAATAAGCAGGTTAGAACCGTCGAGTCTTGGGGTTAATCGGGTTAGTGGGTTAGTCCCGGGAGTAGCACCTCCACCCGTTAGTCGACCGGTGATGGGTCCCGCGGCTGGGTTCAACGTGCGTAAAAGGGTTTCGCTTGGAACCCTCCCTGACATTGCAGACTCTATACCGGTTAAACCCCGACCTTTCCACAATCTCGCACGGCCCGTCTTGTGAATACAACAGAAAAACTAAAACTACTAATTATTAAGTTTCTTTTAATACTATTACAAATTATATCTGAGTTGAATAAAAGCTTTCATGCTTCTTCTTTGGTCCTTCTGTTTTATGCCCAATTTGCATTTGGAAAGGTGGTTGAACAAAAATTTATTCCTTCTGGAACCATTCAACTCTACAGATTTTGACAAATATTTAGCAAAGAAACCATGTGGTCTCAGACTATCAATTGAACCACATTTACAGTGAAATTGCAAACAATAAATAAATTTGCATCAGTAACCTTACTTATTGAAATTTAACAATTGACAATCAGTAGTTAAACTATTTTCAGATATGCTTTAAATTACTGTAAGCCTGACTGGAATAAGTTATGTCTGAACACTTCAAAGTTTCTAACGTGATGGAACCTGTAATCATTAAAAGTATTTGGAGGATGAAATTACATTATATGATAAGAATGAGAAATAATTTGAAAAAGGAATTTTGCAATTAAAATCAATTAAATACTGCACATCATTACTGCTTACCATGGATCCAAAATCCGCTCGTAGCGAAGGGATGGGTTATGTGGTGAAGCAGGTACCATGGATGCTCAATCTTCTCTGCCCGGCGAGGGGGAATGAGGGAGACGGACGGCAGATGGGCAAACAATCTCAGACAGGAAACGAGGACAAAATCAAGGCTCAGCTGACGTCAATATTTGGAGCGCGGGCATCCAAACAATAGAGCAAAATATAGTTGTCTCGGTTACCAGCCGATGCAACTCTCAAAGCCTTGAAAATACCTGTCTGTCTGTCTGTCTGTTACAAATTATCCCCTTCCTCGGAGAAAATTTCCAAAATCTTCTAATGTTCTTTCGCTATGTATGGTCTCAAGTCAGAGATGTGCCATCTTCCTATGTCTCGACCAGTGTCATCCTTCAGCTGATAAATCGTAGGTGAAATTTTCCAAGTGATTTCATAAGGTCCAACAAACTTGGGAGAGAGTTTAGATGAGAAGAACCTTGCAGCATCCGACTGTACGAAGTTTCTCTTCAACACCCTAGCTACTTCCTCAAATTCTGATTGACGATGACGTAAATTATAACGTTTTCATTTGCCTTGTATGCAGCTTCAAGACGTAATTTTACGTCCTTATAGATGTCTTCGAGACTCTGCAGTTTCTTCACCCTTTGTTCAACATCTTCAGGACTTGGTGACGTTAGGTTTCGTTCATATTGTGGGTCATCCGGATGATTAGGCCTCAGTTCTCTGTCAAAATTCAGATAAGCAGGGGTAAAACCAGTTGTGTCATTTACAGCAGTTCTTAATGCGAAACCAATCTGCGGTATACTTTCATCCTATTTCCGTTGATTGTCATTGACATAGGACGATTTGTTGTTTAATTATAGTGAAATATTTGATGTTCAATAAAATGTGATTAGTCCAATATGATGTGAGAGGCACGACGTAGGCCTAGCCTAGCCTAAAGCCAACCTTAGCCTGTGTTCTATTTCAAAGTATGGAGTTGATGTCGGTAATTTTTGAGCGTTTGTTCACATATACACGTTTTTACACCCCCTAAAATATGACACCTTACAAATTGGACAAACCAATTGAGGAGGATCAAGGATGAATGGTGAGGAGAAGGGGGGTTTTTCCCCTTAAACCTGGGAACAAGAAAGATATACCCAAAGAATCAACACTGCATCCCCCCTAAGCACAGTACGTGCAATCAGGCAACACTTCCAACCCCAAGCACAGAAAACCGAAATCCCCTGTCTGCACATCAGCTCCTATCTCAACAGTCAAACCCTTTGGTACCCCTACAGTCGATCAGAAAATGGATGTGGACAATGTTGCAGGTCAAGATCAGGTCCATGCAGAAGCTCCACTCATAAATATATCTCAGGAACCGCTTTCAGGACCCTCCCAAGTAGCACCAGGGCAATCAAGGTCGATCCCAACAGCTCCCTCTCAGGACAGCTGGGTTCCTTCTTAGACCCAGTCAAGTAAACCATTGCCAGGTCAACTCTCTCAGTTCACAGCAAGCACTCCAAACGGTCGGTATAACAAGAGGCAACGAGGCTCCCCAGGAGAGTACAGTAGGGCATACTACGAGGAGGTAGTTTGCGAAGCCATTAATATAACTAGATACTCCATTTCAAGTCTCAGAAGCTGGTACAATGAGTTGTATTATTTTACAAATGATATACCAGAATCCAAATTAGGCATCTTCAGAGGACTTGTAAATGATATAGAGGATTGTATGGACATACTGGAGGTAGAGGTAGCTTACTTCGCATCCAGAATTGATGGAAAAAAAGGTTTATGCTCTACTAGAGTTTAAGTTTGATTTGGTTAGCAAGAATATAGAGGACAAATTAAGACCCATCCAACACCAATCCGCCAGTGCATCAAGGTCTTTTCCTGAAACCGTAAGAGGGCAAAATCAACCCTCTAGAAAAGAACCATCTGTGACTAGGAACAATGTGGTCGTCATGAAAGCCCACCAACCTCAGCAAGACTGTGCCCCAGTCTTTTCGAGCGCTATTAAGAAAAAAATCCAAGCAGCTAGCAATCCTAGAGCGGACAAAACCAATTTGCTAACGATGAGGGAGACCAAAACACGTTCAGTGATGGTAGAGGAGTGCCGAAAACAATGAGAGTGCCGATCGACTGATGAAGAGCTCTGCCCTCACAGATGCTGGCCTTGTCCCGACCAGGGTTGCAGTTAAAACATTAAGTACATTATTTATGACATTGAGGTTGATGAAGACTGCAATCCGATCCTCGAAGAATATGTCCAGAATATGTCCTACGGGCACATTTCGATGCACTATAGGGACTCGAAGTCTACATGCGGACACTGTCAAGGAGAGCATTACCAACTTGCCCTTGAAACCAAAATTAAAAATAAATATTAATAAAATAAAAACACAATTTATGAATTACGTTAATCTAATAAGTAGTAGGTTAAACAGGCATTCAGGCGCACTCGTAGTTTTTTTTGATGACTTTTTGCTTCATATGACCACTTTTTTTGCTTCATATGACCACTTTTTTTGCTTCGTATGACCGCTTTTGCTTCAAATGACCACTTTTTGCTTCAAATGACCACTTTTGCTTCAAATGACCACTTTTGCTTCAAATGACCACTTTTTGCTTCAAATGACCACTTTTTTGCTTCAAATGACCACTTTTTGAATATAATCCAGGGAACACTCGTAGTTTTTTTTGAGCGCCTTCAGCTTCAAATTGACCGGTTTTTAACCGGATTCTGGTTGGTTTTGGCCAAATATCAGCCCATTTCAGGGCATTTTTTCAGTATTTCAGACAGTGATTTCAAGGAGCATTTTGAATATAATCCAGGGAATACTCATTTTTTGTGAGCGCCTTCAGCTTCAAATTGCAATTTTACCTTCAAAGACACATTTTTAGGCCAAAATTCTCCAATTTTTAACCCAATTTAACCTCTTAAGATCTAATTCCTAAGGCCCAAGGCAGTAGACAAGCCCTAAAACCTAGCAGCTAAGGCTTTAACCTATCAATAAGCCCTATTAACCATTAGCTTAATCCTAATGTGTTGGACCTAAGATCTAAACCTAAGGCCTTGCACCTGAGTCCAAAGCCCTAAAAAATAGCAGCTAAGGCTTAAACCTGTGAATAGGGCCGATTAGCCACCAGCTTAGACCTAATGTGTTGGACCTAAGATCTAAACCTAAGGCCTTGCACCTGAGTCCAAAGCCCTAAAACATAGCAGCTAAGGCTTAAACCTGTGAATAGGGCCGATTAGCCACCAGCTTAGACCTAATGTGTTGGACCTAAGATCTAAACCTAAGGCCTAACAGCTGAGTCCAAAGCCCTAAAACCTAGCAGCTAAGGCTTTGACCTGTGAATAGGGCCTATTAGCCAACAGCCTAAACCAAATGTGTTGGCACTAAGATGTAAACCTAAGGCCTTGCACCTGAGTCCAAAGCCCTAAAAGCTAGCAGCTAAGGATTTGACCTGTGAATAGGGCCTATTATCCAACAGCCTAAACCTAATGTGTTGGCACTAAGAGATAAACCTAAGGCCTTGCACCTGAGTCCAAAGCCCTAAAAGCTAGCAGCTAAGGATTTGACCTGTGAATAGGGCCTATTATCCAACAGCCTAAACCTAATGTGTTGGCACTAAGAGATAAACCTAAGGCCTTGCACCTGAGTCCAAAGCCCTAAAAGCTAGCGGCTAAGGATTTGACCTGTGAATAGGGCCTATTATTCATCAGCGTAGGCCAAATGTGCTGGACCTAAGATCTAAAGCTTAGCCCTTGCACCTGAGTCCAAAACCCTAAAACCTAGCAGCTAACGATTTGACCTGTGAATAGTTATTAGCTAACAGCCTAAACCTAATGTGTTGGCACTAAGATGTAAACCTAAGGCCTTGCACCTGAGTCCAAAGCCCTAAAAGCTAGCAGCTAAGGCTTTGACCTGTGGATAGGGCCTATTATCTATCAGCTTAGGCCTAATGTGTTGGACATAAGATCTACGCCTAAGGCCTTACACGTGGTTTCTAAGATGAAATGCCTTGGACTTAGGTCCTAAAACCTAGCAGCTAAGGCTTTGACCTGTGAATAGGACCTATTTGCGTTTAGCTTAGACCTAATGTGTTGGACCTAAAATCTTAACCTCAGGCCTTGCACCTGAGTCCAAAACCCTAAAACTTAGCAGCTAAGGATTTGACCTGTGAATAGTACCTATTAGCAAACAGCCTAAACCTAATGTGTTGGAACTAAGATGTAAACCTAAGCCCTTGCACCTGAGTCCAAAACCCTAAAACCTAGTAGCTAAGGATTTGACCTGTGAATAGGGCCTATTAGCCTAAACCTAATGTGTTGGCACTAAGATGTAAACCTAAGGCCTTGCACCTGAGTCCAAAGCCCTTAAAGCTAGCAGCTAAGGATTTGACCTGTGAATAGGGCCTATTATCCATCATCGAAGGCCTAATGTGCTGGATCTAAGATCTAAACCTAAGCCCTTGCACCTGAATCCAAAACCCTAAAACCTAGCAGCTAAGGATTTGACCTGTGAATAGTTATTAGCCAACAGCCTAAACCTAATGTGTTGGTACTAAGATGTAAACGTAAGGCCTTGCACCTGAGTCCAAAGCCCTAAAAGCTAGCAGCTAAGGCTTTGACCTGTGAATAGGGCCTATTATCTATCAGCTTAGGCCTAATGTGTTGGACATAAGATCTAAGCCTAAGGCCGTACACATGGTTCCTAAGATGAAATGCCTTGGACTTAGGTCCTAAAACCTAGCAGCTAAGGCTTTGACCTGTAAATAGGACCTATTTGCGTTTAGCTTAGACCTAATGTGTTGGACCAAAAATCTAAACCTCAGGCCTTGCACTTGAGTCCAAAACCCTAAAACTTAGCAGCTAAGGATTTGACCTGTGAATAGGGCCTATTAGCCAACAACCTAAACCTAATGTGTTGGCACTAAGATGTAAACCTAAGGCCTTGCACCTAAATCCAAAGCCCTAAAAGCTAGCAGCTAAGGATTTGACCCGTGAATAGGGCCTATTATCCATCAGCGTAGGCCTAATGTGCTGGACCTAAGATCTAAACCTAAGCCCAAGCACCTGAGTCCAAAACCCTAAAACCTAGCAGCTAAGGCTTTGACCTGTGAATAGGACCTATTAGGCAACAGCCTAGACCTAATGTTTTGGGTCTAAGATGTAAACCTAAGGCCTTGCACCTGAGTCCAAAGCCCTAAAACCTAGCAGCTAAGGCTTTAACATGTGAATAGGACATATTACCCAACAGCTTTGACCTAGTGTGTTGAACCTAAAGTCTAAACCTAAGGCCTTGCAACTGAGTCCAAAGCTCAAAAACCTAGTGGCTAAAGCTATGACCTGTGTATAAGACCTATCAGCCCCCAGCCAGGACCTAATGTGTCGGGACTAAGATGTAAACATAAGGCCTGACACCTTAGTACAAAGCCATAAAACCTTAAGATCTGAAAACTTACAAGGGGGCCGCGATTCACAGCCCCCCATGAATTGAGCAAACATTAGGCAACGAGGTCTTTTTTCTTTGAATATGAAATTATGATCAGAAATGGTTATCAGATTCAGATTGGAGTATTTGAAGACCAACCTCCATCCATCTTACCCAACTCCTAACTACCGCATGGACTTGACCCAAGACCTAAGGCTATACACCGTAGGCTTTAAGGATCTTAGCCCCAAGACCTAGGCCATAGAGTTAAGACCTGAATATTTACAAGGGGGCCGCGATTCACAGCCCCCCTGAAAAGACACTGTGGTCTAAACCTAATACCTAATACACCGTGGTCTAGGCTTTTAGGTTTTTAGACCAAAGACTTACTACACAATGGTCTAGACCCAAGATCTAAGGTCTGTGGTCTAGGCTTCAGGTTTTAAGCCCCAAGATTTAAGGCCTGCATAGGCATTTAGGTTCTTAGCCTCCAGATCTAAGGCCCGTAATCTAGGCCTTTAGGTTCTTGAATCCAACACTTAGGTCCCTACATCATGGTCTAGACCCTAAACCTAAGGCCTGTGATCTAGGTCTCTAAGTTCTCCTCAAGACATAAGGCCCTACACCATGGTCTAAAACCAAGACCTAAGGTCCGTTGTGTAGGCTTTTAGGTTCTTATACCCAAGACATAAGGCCCTACACCAGGGTCTAGAACCAAGATCTAAGGTCCGTGGTCTAGGCTTTTAGGTTCTTATACCCAAGTCCTAAGGCCCTACACCAGGGTCTAAAACCAAGATATAAGGTCCGTAATCTAGGCTTTTAGGTTCTTATACCCAAGACCTAAGGCCCTACACCAGGGTCTAGAACCAAGATCTAAGGTCCGTGGTCTAGGCTTTTAGGTTCTTATACCCAAGATCTAAGGTCCGTGGTCTAGGCTTTTAGGTTCTTATACCCAAGTCCTAAGGCCCTACACCAGGGTCTAAAACCAAGACCTAAGGTCCGTGGAGGCTTTTAGGTTCTTATACCCAAGTCCTAAGGCCCTACACCAGGGTCTAGAACCAAGATCTAAGGTCCGTAGTCCAGGCTTTTAGGTTCTTATACCCAAGTCCTAAGGCCCTACACCAGGGTCTAGAACCAAGATCTAAGGTCCGTGGTCTATGCTTTTAGGTTCTTATACCCAAGTCCTAAGGCCCTACATTAGGGTCTAAAACCAAGACCTAAGGTCCGTGGTCTAGGCTTTTAGGTTCTTATACCCAAGTCCTAAGGCCCTACACCAGGGTCTAAAACCAAGACCTAAGGTCCGTGGAGGCTTTTAGGTTCTTATACCCAAGTCCTAAGGCCCTACACCAGGGTCTAGAACCAAGATCTAAGGTCCGTAGTCCAGGCTTTTAGGTTCTTATACCCAAGTCCTAAGGCCCTACACCAGGGTCTAGAACCAAGATCTAAGGTCCGTGGTCTAGGCTTTTAGGTTCTTATACCCAAGTCCTAAGGCCCTACATTAGGGTCTAAAACCAAGACCTAAGGTCCGTGGTCTAGGCTTTTAGGTTCTTATACCCAAGTCCTAAGGCCCTACACCAGGGTCTAGAACCAAGACCTAAGGTCCGTGGTCTAGGCTTTTAGGTTCTTATACCCAAGTCCTAAGGCCCTACATTAGGGTCTAAAACCAAGACCTAAGGTCCGTGGTCTAGGCTTTTAGGTTCTTATACCCAAGTCCAAAGGCCCTACACCAGGGTCTAGAACCAAGACCTAAGGTCCGTGGTCTAGGCTTTTAGGTTCTTATACCCAAGTCCTAAGGCCCTACAACAGGGTCTAGAACCAAGATCTAAGGTCCGTGGTCTAGGCTTTTAGGTTCTTATACCCAAGTCCTAAGGCCCTACAACAGGGTCTAGAACCAAGATCTAAGGTCCGTGGTCTAGGCTTTTAGGTTCTTATACCCAAGTCCTAAGGCCCTGCACCAGGCTCTAGAACCAAGATCTAAGGTCTGTGGTCTAGGCTTTTAGGTTCTTATACCCAAGATCTAATGCCCCACACCATGGTCTAGAACCGAGATCTAAGGTCCGTGGTCTAGGCTTTTAGGTTCTTATACACAAGACCTAAGGTCCGTGGTCTAGGCCTTTAGGTTCTTATACCCAAGTCCTAAGGCCCTACACCAGGGTCTAGAACCAAGACCTAAGGTCCGTGGTCTAGGCTTTTAGATTCTTATACCCAAGTCCTATGGCCCTACACCAGGGTCTAGAACCAAATTAAAGGTCCGTGGTCTAGCCTTTTAGGTTCTTTTACCCAAGTCCTAAGACCCGTGGACTAGGCCTTTAGGTTCTTTGACCAAAGACCTAAGACCATGCACCGTGTTCTAATACTCGTTTGAAAGGCGGCCGGACCCAAAACCTAAGGCCCTTCACCATGGTCTAGATACCCAAGACCTAAGGCTATACACCGTGGTCCTTATGCTATATGCCGTGGTCTAAGATCCTAGACACAATTTCTAATTCCTTCATGGTCTAGATCCTTAAACCCTAAGGCCCTCCACCATGGACTAGTATTCATCTTAAAGCGTGTGCAGTTGTGATTGTTTCGTCTGTAGCTAGAGAAAACTCGGCCTTTAAGTTCTTAGACCTAAGACCTAAAGCCATACACCGTGGTCTAGGCTTTTAAATTCTTAGACCCAAGACCTAATGCCTTGCACCGTTTTCTAGACTTTTTAGTACTTAGACCCAAGACTTAGGGCCATACACCACGGTCTAGGCTTTTAAGCTCTTAGACCCAAGACCTAAGGCCATACACCGTGGTCTAGGCTTTTAAGTACTTAGACCCAAGACCTAAGGCCATACACCGTGGTCTAGGCTTTTTAAGTACTTAGACCCAAGACCTAAGGCTATACACCGTAGTCCAGGCTTTTAGGTTCTTATACCCAAGACCTAAGGCCATACACCGTGGTCTAGGCTTTTAAGCTCTTAGACTCATGCCCTAAGGCGGTCCGCATGGGCTAGACTCAAGACCTAAGGCCATACACCGTGGTCTAGGCTTTTAAGTACTTAGACCCAAGACCTAAAGTCATGAACCGTGGGCTAGGCTTTTAAGCACTTAAACTCAATGCCTAAGTCGGTCCGCATGGGCTAGACTTAAGAACTAAGGCCATACACCGTGGTCTAGGCTTTAAAGTACTTAGACCCAAGACCTAAGGCCATAAACCGTTTTCTAGGCTTTTAAGCTCTTAGACTCAAGACCTAAGGCCATACACCGTGGTCTAGGCTTTTAAGTACTTAGACCCAAGACCTAAGGCCATACACCGTGGGCTAGGCTTTTAAGCTCTTAGATCCAAGACCTAAGGCTTTCCGCATGGACTAGACTCAAGACCTAAAGCCATACACCGTGGTCTATGCTTTTAAGCACTTAGACCCAAGACCTGAGGCCATAGAGTTAAGACCTGAACACTTACAATGGGGGTCGCGATTCACGGCCCCTGAACAGACACTGTGGTGTAGACCCAAGACTTAGGGCCATACACCGTGGTATAGACTTTTAAGTACTTAGACACCAAGACCTAAGGCCATACACCGTAGTCTAGGCTTTTAGGTTCTTATACCCAAGACCTAAGGCCCTACACCGTGGGCTAGGCTTTTAAGTACTTAGACCCAAGACCTAAGGCCATACACCGTGGTCTAAAGAACTTATACCCAAGACCTAAGGCCCTACACCGTGGGCTAGGCTTTAAAGCTCTTAGACCCAATACCTAAAACCATAGGGTTAAGACTTGAAAACTTACAAGTTAATCGCTATTCACGATCCCCGAACAGACACCGTGGTCTACACCCAATACCTAAGGCCCTATACCATTGTCTAGACCCAAGAGCTAAGGTCCTTCACCATGATCTAGACCCTAAGACCAAAGGCCTTACACTATGGTCTGGTAATCGGCATAAACCGTTTGCAGTTGTGGTTGTTTCATCTATTTCTAGAGGTAAGTCGGCCTCTAAGTTCTTAGACCCTAAGACCAAAGGCCTTATACCACGGTCTAGTACTCGGCATAAGCCATGCGCAGTTGTGGTTGTTTCATCTATAGCTAGAGTAAAGTCCTAAGTTCTTAGACCCTAAGACCAAAGGCGTTACACCATGGTCTAGTACTCGGCATAAACCGTTTTGCAGTTGTGGTTGTTTCATCTATAGCTAAAGGTAAGTCGGCCTCTAGGTTCTTAGACCCTAAGACCAAAGGCCTTACATCATGGTCTAGTATTCCTCTTAAGCCGTGTGCAGTGGTTAATTTGTCTATACTTAGAAAAAAGTCGGCCTTTAAGTTCTTAGACCCAAGACCTAAGACCCTACCCCATGGACTAGAACCTGGACCTAAGGCCACATCCCGAGGTTTTGTACTCGTTTAAAACCGTGTGCAGTTGTGGTTGTTTCATCTATAGCTGGGCGAAGATTGGCCTTTAATAACTGTGTGCAGTTATTACTGTTTCGTCTCGAAAAAGAGAATGTTTATGCTTTTACACCATATCTTAGAACGAAAATCCATGGTCTTATTCCTAAAACCTAGGACCTTAGACCGATACCCTAGGACATAAGGGCTTAGACTTATTGCTTTATATATAGGGCAAAAGGAATTTAAATGAGGACCTAAGGCCTCATAATTTAGACCAACCCCAATCCCAAGCATTTAAGGCATTATACCTTATATGGCCTTAAACATTTGACCTAAGATCTAAGACTTTAACATAAGTCTTAAGCCCTAAGACCCTACCCCATGGGCTAGTACTGGTCCTACACCATAAGGGACCGTGTAAAATGGCGTGCATAAAGCCAATCACATGGATTATTTGAAAGCCCAGCGCAAATGAACACCTGTGTTTGCTGTTGGGCGTTTTTATGATTTGCGATTTCGGGCGTTTTGCAAACTCGACGCGGAAATTACGATCGCAGACGTAAATTATTAAAAAGCATCGTGTACACATCGATTTTGAAAAACGATCGTACACATCGATTATTTTAAACAGCGTCTGGTCATCGATTCTAAAAAACGTTCGCAGACGTTAATTATTAAAAGGCATCGTCTACACATCGATTTTGAAAAACGTTCGCAGACGTTAATTATTAAAGGGCATCGTCTACACATCGATTTGCAATATGCAGGTCGAGTTTGCAAAACGCCCGAAAGCACAAATCATAAAAACGCCCAACAGCAAACACAGGTGTTCATGTGCCCTGGGCTTTCAAATAATCCATGTGATTGGCTTTATGCACGCCATTTTACACGGTCCCTTATGGTGTAGGACCAGTACTAGCCCATGGGGTAGGGTCTTAGGGCTTAAGACTTATGTTAAAGTCTTAGATCTTAGGTCAAATGTTTAAGGTCATATACATACAGGTCCATGGTATAAAGCCTTAAATGCTTGGGATTGGGGTTGGTCTAAATTATGAGGCCTTAGGTCCTCATTTAAATTCCTTTTGCCCTAGATCTAAAGCAATAAGTCTAAGCCTTTATGTCTTAGGGTATCGGTCTAAGGTCCTAGGTTTTAGGAATAAGACCATGGGTTTTCGTTCTAAGTTATGGTGTAAAAGCATAAACATTCTCTTTTTCGAGACGAAACAGTAATAACTGCACACAGTTATTAAAGGCCAATCTTCGCCCAGCTATAGATGAAACAACCACAACTGCACACGGTTTTAAACGAGTACAAAACCTCGGGATGTGGCCTTAGGTCCAGGTTGTAGTCCATGGGTGTAGGGTCTTAGGTCTAGGGTCTAAGAACTTAAAGGCTTAAAGACTTTCTTCTAAGTATAGACAAATTAACCACTGCACACGGCTTAAGAGGAATACTAGACCATGATGTAAGGCCTTTGGTCTTAGGGTCTAAGAACCTAGAGGCCGATTTACCTTTAGCTATAGATGAAACAACCACAGCTGCAAAACGGTTTATGCCGAGTACTAGACCATGGTGTAAGGCCTTTGGTCTTAGGGTCTAAGAACTTAGGACTTTCCTCTAGCTATAGATGAAACAACCACAACTGCACATGGCTTATGCCGAGTACTAGACCGTGGTATAAGGCCTTTGGTCTTAGGGTCTAAGAACTTAGAGGCCGACTTACCTTTAGCTATAGATGAAACAACCACAACTGCAAACGGTTTATGCCGAGTACTAAACCATGGTATAAGGCCTTTGATCTTAGGGTCTAGATCATGGTGAAGGACCTTAGCTCTTGGGTCTAGGTGTAGAACTTAGGACTTGGGTATAAGAACCTAAAAGCCTAGACCACGGACCTTAGATCTTGGTTCTAGACCCTGGTGTAGGGCCTTAGGACTTGGGTATAAGAACCTAAAAGCCTAGACCACGGACCTTAGATCTTGGTTCTAGACCCTGGTGTAGGGCCTTAGGACTTGGGTATAAGAACCTAAAAGCCTAGACCACGGACCTTAGATCTTGGTTCTAGACCCTGGTGTAGGGCCCTAGGACTTGGGTATAAGAACCTAAAAGCCTAGACCACGGACCTTAGATCTTGCTTCTAGACCCTGGTGTAGGGCCTTAGGACTTGGGTATAAGAACCTAAAAGCCTAGACCACGGACCTTAGATCTTGCTCCTAGACCCTGGTGTAGTGCCTTAGGACTTGGGTATAAGAACCTAAAAGCCTAGACCACGGACCTTAGATCTTGGTTCTAGACCCTGGTGTAGGGCCTTAGGACTTGGGTATAAGAACCTAAAAGCCTAGACCACGGACCTTAGATCTTGGTTCTAAACCCTGGTTTAGGGCCTTAGGTCTTGGGTATAAGAACTTAAAAGCCTACACAACGGACCTTAGATCTTGGTTCTAGACCCTGGTGTAGGGCCTTAGGACTTGGGTATAAGAACCTAAAAGCCTAGACCACGGACCTTGGGTCTTGGTTTTAGACCATGGTGTAGGGCCTTAGGACTTGGGTATAAGAATCTAAAAGCCTGGACTACAGACCTTAGATCTTGGTTCTAGACCCTGGTGTAGGGCCTTAGGACTTGGGTATAAGAACCTAAAAGCCTCCACGGACCTTAGGTCTTGGTTTTAGACCCTGGTGTAGGGCCTTAGGACTTGGGTATAAGAACCTAAAAGCCTCCACGGACCTTAGGTCTTGGTTTTAGACCCTGGTGTAGGGCCTTAGGACTTGGGTATAAGAACCTAAAAGCCTAGACCACGGACCTTAGGTCTTGGTTTTAGACCCTAATGTAGGGCCTTAGGACTTGGGTATAAGAACCTAAAAGCCTAGACCACGGACCTTAGATCTTGGTTCTAGACCCTGGTGTAGGGCCTCAGGACTTGGGTATAAGAACCTAAAAGCCTGGACCACGGACCTTAGATCTTGGTTTTAGACCCTGGTGTAGGGCCTTAGGTCATGGGTATAAGAACCTAAAAGCCTAGACCACGGAACTTAGATCTTGGTTCTAGACCCTGGTGTAGGGCCTAAGGACTTGGGTATAAGAACCTAAAAGCCTAGACCACGGACTTTAGATCTTGGTTCTAGTCCCTGGTGTAGGGCCTAAGGACTTGGGTATAAGAACCTAAAAGCCTAGACCACGGACCTTAGATCTTGGTTCTAGACCCTGGTGTAGGGCCTTAGTCATTGGGTATAAGAACCTAAAAGCCTAGACCACGGACCTTAAATCTTGGTTCTAGACCCTGGTGTAGGGCCTTAGGTCTTGGGTATAAGAACCTAAAAGCCTAGACCACGGACCTTAGGTTTTGGTTCTAGACCCTGGTGTAGGGCCTTAGGACTTGGGTATAAGAACCTAAAGGCCTAGACCACTGACCTTAGGTCTTGGTTCTAGACCCTGGTGTAGGGCCTTAGGATTACATCTTAGTGCCAACACATTAGGTTTAGGCTAATAGGCCCTATTCACAGGTCAAATCCTTAGCTGCTAGGTTTTAGGGTTTTGGACTCAGGTGCAAGGGCTTAGGTTTACATCTTAGTTCCAACACATTAGGTTTAGGCTGTTTGCTAATAGGTACTATTCACAGGTCAAATCCTTAGCTGCTAAGTTTTAGGGTTTTGGACTCAGGTGCAAGGCCTGAGGTTAAGATTTTAGGTCCAACACATTAGGTCTAAGCTAAACGCAAATAGGTCCTATTTACAGGTCAAAGCCTTAGCTGCTAGGTTTTAGGACCTAAGTCCAAGGCATTTCATCTTAGGAACCACGTGTAAGGCCTTAGGCGTAGATCTTATGTCCAACACATTAGGCCTAAGCTGATAGATAATAGGCCCTATCCACAGGTCAAAGCCTTAGCTGCTAGCTTTTAGGGCTTTGGACTCAGGTGCAAGGCCTTAGGTTTACATCTTAGTGCCAACACATTAGGTTTAGGCTGTTAGCTAATAACTATTCACAGGTCAAATCGTTAGCTGCTAGGTTTTAGGGTTTTGGACTCAGGTGCAAGGGCTAAGCTTTAGATCTTAGGTCCAGCACATTTGGCCTACGCTGATGGATAATAGGCCCTATTCACAGGTCAAATCCTTAGCTGCTAGCTTTTAGGGCTTTGGACTCAGGTGCAAGGCCTTAGGTTTATCTCTTAGTGCCAACACATTAGGTTTAGGCTGTTGGATAATAGGCCCTATTCACAGGTCAAATCCTTAGCTGCTAGCTTTTAGGGCTTTGGACTCAGGTGCAAGGCCTTAGGTTTACATCTTAGTGCCAACACATTAGGTTTAGGCTGTTGGCTAATAGGCCCTATTCACAGGTCAAAGCCTTAGCTGCTAGGTTTTAGGGCTTTGGACTCAGCTGTTAGGCCTTAGGTTTAGATCTTAGGTCCAACACATTAGGTCTAAGCTGGTGGCTAATCGGTCCTATTCACAGGTTTAAGCCTTAGCTGCTATGTTTTAGGGCTTTGGACTCAGGTGCAAGGCCTTAGGTTTAGATCTTAGGTCCAACACATTAGGATTAAGCTAATGGTTAATAGGGCTTATTGATAGGTTAAAGCCTTAGCTGCTAGGTTTTAGGGCTTGTCTACTGCCTTGGGCCTTAGGAATTAGATCTTAAGAGGTTAAACTGGGTTAAAAATTGGAGAATTTTGGCCTAAAAATGTGTCTTTGAAGGTAAAATTGCAATTTGAAGCTGAAGGCGCTCACAAAACATGAGTATTCCCTGGATTATATTCAAAATGCTCCTTGAAATCACTGTCTGAAATCCTGAAAAATGCCCTGAAATGGGCTGATATTTGGCCAAAACCAACCAGAATCCGGTAAAAAACCGGTCAATTTGAAGCTGAAGGCGCTCAAAAAAAACTACGAGTGTTCCCTGGATTATATTCAAAAAGTGGTCATTTGAAGCAAAAAAGTGGTCATTTGAAGCAAAAAGTGGTCATTTGAAGCAAAAGTGGTCATTTGAAGCAAAAGTGGTCATTTGAAGCAAAAAGTGGTTATTTGAAGCAAAAGCGGTCATACGAAGCAAAAAAGTGGTCATATGAAGCAAAAAAAGTGGTCATATGAAGCAAAAAGTCATCAAAAAAAACTACGAGTGCGCCTGAATGCCTGTTTAACCTACTACTCTAATATATAAAATATATTTAATCACCTTTGCAAAACTAAATGTCTTATAATTTATTTAGTTATGTTTATTGCTTTATTTTAAACTGACATTCATATTTACTAAGTAATTAATCATTATTTAATACTAAGTAATTAATTTTCCAACAAGGATTTAGGGCACGTTGCGTTACACACACACGTAGGTGACGGGGTACGTGCCAGACTGGCATTGCGTCCCGCGGAGATCTTGTTGTTGTCGGCTCAGCGGGAGACCCTCCAGTCCCGCACCACAGCACAGCTTTCCTCCATAACAATACAAAACATCCTTTTGGAAGTGCCTTTCAACATAAACAAATGTATCAAGCATGCATGTATTATGATGATTCACTAGTATGTTATGATTTATAATGGTAGGTAAATTATGGAATTTATTTGTTGTGACCTACATAACAACACACCCTCTATATGTATCTCTCATATTTCGTATATAAAATTTGTAAAAACAAAAGTAAATGTAGTTACTTGTGTAATGGACTTTGTATGTAACAGAGGAAAGAATACATAAAGAACCAATTTAAGCTACAGAAGAAATATTATAATGTATGAGTTGTGCAGTATATTTTCAATAAGTACATGCATTGTATATGATTTCTTTAGACTGCCCTTTACAATATTGAAGAAATTATATGCTTTTTATTAATATTTGACATACTACGCATGAACTATATTGCTTTTACTTGGGTTTCATTCGCCAAAACCTTTTTTTATTTAAATTAAATTTTGATGTACTTTTTAACTTACCATTAAAACTTATAAAATTTATTATTATTATTATTATTTAAACTTATTAAAACTTATTCTTTAACATAATGCACTATTTTTTCAACCATCTTATTAGTCGGTATAAGAACTACTATTGAATGTAATTCACAGGGTGTAAAGAAATTGTGTCTACACATGTTTGGTAATTTTTATTTGAAAATTGCCAAATGTAATTTCAAAATCTTCAAATCTCTAGAAATAAAATAATAGTTACTACTTCGTTTTATAACTATTATTTCTTATTTATTAATTGTTTGTGGAATTAACTGATACTTTATATAACTTAAAAACCAAATTTTGTTAAATTTACATCAACTATTTATATCAATATTGTAGGAATAAAACAACAAGTAACGGAGTTATTTGATTCTCTGCAGAAAAACATTGGTTTTCCATTATAATAATGCTAATTTAGGTTATTTTATTAGAAAAATTACAATGCCGTTATTTTTTATCCGATACATACAAACTTGGTATAATTAGTTTGATAGTATTTTTTCAACTTTTAAATCTTTTATAAAGTTTTTATAAAAATTACAGGTATTGAGAAATTTGAATGAAGGGGTTAAAAATGGCCGCCGATTTAAAAAAAAATCGGATTTTTTTTCATAAAATTGAAATAGATGTCATGAAGGCTCATGAAAAATATGAACTTAATACAACAAACCGTCAAAGAAACAAAATTACTATATATAAAAAACAAAATGGTGACTAGCGGCTTCACATAGCATATTTAAAGACACGTGTTTATATCAATTATTTATTGTCTCGACATAAGGAACAAATATACAAAATATTTACAGGTTATTCGGAAACACCTGTTGTATGTACTCGACACTAATAGCTAAGTAAAATAATTTATAAATTATCATTAAATGTTTTATTATTTACAAATAAATACAACTGCATATTCATTTGTATAACTTACAATTCAACATATCTACAACATTTTATTTGACCTGTAAAACATCGCATAAATCTCAACATTTGTGAAGGGTCGAAAGCGATCAGAGGCAACACATTTGCAGACAAAGGCGTACATTTGACAAATGGCCATCCTGAATTTTGGCCTATAAACTGCTAACAAAGCAACGTATTCCATGCATTGGGATTTCTAGTTGTGTTCACACTATGCACTATATAATTTATTTTACTTTAATTATGGACCATATTTGCATGAAAAAAGTTTTCAACCACATGAATAGACTGGTTAAATAGATTGGCTAATTGAGTCATATATTTAAATTTGTATAATGTAGATATGTACAAATTGTGTTTCAATCGGAAAGCATATTTTATGTGGAATAGTATATTCTTTATTTAATTTTATTAAATTGAATAGGTTACCTTTATTTCTTTCAAATTTTCTTATAAATGTCTCCCATAAGACAAGGATGTTAGCATTTGTAGGTAAACACCGTGTTTGGGCTGTTCTGTAAGTAACACTGCTGTCACAGAGACGCTTGTTTGTGTTTGTGGAATCGCCAACCCTAATAACTAAGACCACAGGGTCTCTGGAGCACAATCCTATAACGCCAATGACACATATCGTCTGATCACTCAAGTAGTCGTCTGTTGTCTTGAGTGGCTTTCTTGGTGTCACCGTCAGCTCCAGCATATGCAGCGTCTTCTGGTCATGTTCAGAAACTTGATCATATCTACCTTTACTTCTTTCATATTCTTTTGTCTTTATCTTTGTTTGCAAATATGCATATTTTCTACAGTTCTTCGTATAGCCTCATCTCGTCAGCTAGTGACTTTGTAATCTTGGAGATTTTATGGGTGCCACACATCACCGTTAGATGCTCCGTAACTTACCCTTTCGCAAAGTAATTAACACGGATCATAGCCTTTCCCGGACTTGGTTTTTATGTCAATACACCCAATCATAAAATTGGCAAATGATTATGTTATTAGATTAAACTACTAAGCTTGTCAGGCCTGAAAAGGTGCATTATAAAAGCTAACACAAAGGTTGAAATCGGATAAGCATTGGTTTGTACAGTAGTATCTTGATAAAGCATGGGAAGACGTTAAATTTAAAATCAGTTAAAAATTGATATTTCCATAGTGAAGACATCGCTGGCGTCTGATTATGACTATTTGTCACTTATCGAAGGTTAGTGTAACATGTCCTCTCCCTCACGTCCCCTACCTCTTCCTCTTCAGGTAGTTTTCTTTCACTTAACAAAACGAGGGCATAAGACCTTGTAGACCGAACCCAGAGAGTCGAATGTGTTTGTAGTTGGTCGAGACTGACACTATTTTCTACTCTTGTAGAAAGGTCTATTCTACCCTTGGTTTAATCGTTCTCGAGCTGCTTTTCGGTTAGGATTTCCCAAATCTTTGCAATCGTCTATTTAAAATTTGTGTTTTAACATGTTTAAACTGCCCCCAAACACAACCCTCCTAGGGGGGATTTGTATTTTTTGTGGGGTTACCCTTATGTAACCCTACAACTGTTATCTCTTATGTCAGAATCTTGTGTAGATTAAAGATGTAATAAACAAACTACCAAAGCCAATACAAACATACAACATAACGCCTTCTGTTTGCATGAACATTTTTACGTGACGGATTCATGTATCCAGTTAAAAATAAATATTTTGTTGTATTTGTAATTTTGTAACTATACCTCTCAGCGTTAACGATGTAACAGTGCACGTCCCGCTGCGATCAGGCGCTGGCTCCTTGGGGAGCTGTAGTGTAACAATGCGAACTTACACAGTCGCGCGGTGCGGCTATATTCTAGAGGAAACAACAATATTATTATATTATTGATTTCGTTTTACTTATTAAGTAACTACTTTTTATAATAGTTGATGGATGTCAAATTTAAATACAAGCAAATAAAGTGACAACTTTGGAATAACTTTTTTATGTTTGAAATATAAATAGAGCGTTCTTGTTAGACTAAATAATTTTTTTTAATGGAACTTTTTCAATTTTTGCAATGTGGTAATCCTATTTTAATTATCAATTTAGTTGAACTGTTTTCACAATCGCATTATTGATAGTAATAATTTGCTCGACGAACATTTTAATTTTTTTATAAATGTATTAAATTAAAAACAGTTCAATTGATTTAATTCTTAATTTCTTGTGCCATGGACAAGAAGTAAAGCGGAAAAAAGTATTAATGTAAAGTGTAAAATTAATGAAAAACTTACTGTTAAAAACTTAAATTCAATATTTATAAATATTTAAGATTTTATATTTAATTAGATGCATTGATAATACTTTAAATCCATTTTAGTTGTTAAACACAATGAATGGAGCTTAACACATCTTCTTGGTTGCAAACAAAAAAAGGGGTCCAACACAATATTGCACTCTCCTCATTTTTAACTGTCGTAGTTATGTATAAAATATTGAAACAAATGCAAGCAGAAATAAGAACTGAAGTCATGCCTTAGTTTTGGCCGATGACGGTGTGGTCTGCAGTCACAAAGAACAAGAGATTCATGAAAAGATCAATATCTGGAACAACAAGTATAACAAATTCAAACTTACAGTAAGTTAAGAGAATACAGAAGTTTTAACAACTGGCAGCGATCAATATTCAGCAACCCTCACACAAAAATCAACTCACTTAAAATGTAGAACACTTCAGTTACTTTGGCAGCACGTTAAATAAAATTCACATAGATACACTTGAAGTTAGAAATAGATTAAATAAGGCAGTGTCATAAGTGCAACTTTCAGTGGGACAGACTGAGAAGCCACTCTACATGACTGAGGGCGTAGCTCATTAAATGAAAGAGACACACGTTAATATTTAAACCAAATATAATCATCATAAGTTCAATCGATACAACAAACAGAAAATACAATTTTTCAACCAGTAAAATAACTATAATAATAAACAAACTTTTAAGGGAGTTTAAATTTAAATTTAATAAATTTAATATTGAGGTAAAGTAGACTGGAACTTAAAAGGAAAAGGATTAAAACCTTTTAACTGGATACACTTTAAACCATGTATATCAAATTCGAAAGGACCCCCTTTAATTTGGAAAAAATTATCTAATTTAGACTTACTCGTGGACCTCAGGCCTTGGGTCCCATGGCCCTTCTGACCAAACATCCCCAACCCAAACACTCACACCTCACATATCTGACTGACTACCTCCCCTGAATCTAAGTCTGCCGACCTATTCAAGCCAGAGCTATCATTATGTCAGCACAAACAAGATAGTGTTTAATAACAGTTCCAGCCTACTCATACAACAGCCAGTTCAAATACTTCCTCCTCACATTACTTCCTTGACCTAACCTGAAACTAAAAATTTAGAACCCAAACAATCACATTGAAAAATATCAAAGTAGAATACAAGCTGCAGAAAAAATTTTCCTAAGAACAACCATACAAAGACGAAATCGAATCAGGAAGGGAACAGTTTGGTTGTAACAGGGACGGTTCAAGAGAAGATCAGAATGGCAAGGCTTGCATGGTTTATACATGTAAAAAGGAAGAAGGAAGAGTGGCGAAAGTATGGCTGCAACGAGAAATACGTGGCAAAAGAAAAGTTGGTAGACCAAGAAAGTAGTGGATGGACGTTATAGAAGAATAAATCAGACTTAAAGGAATACTCCTACAGTAGGTAGAGTAAGAGAAGCTGTACAGAGATAGAAGTGGATGGAAGAGGCTTATCAGTACACCCGGGAGCTGCTAAAACAATGATTATAGTGATGATGATGTGGCTAAGAAAATATATACGAGGACTAAAAGATTTAAACGAGGAATATAGTGCAAAATCTCTAAATTTTAAACGCAATAATAAATAATTTTTTTTGGATCATATCTTTAAAATAATGAATCTGGAATATATATTTGAATCAACCAATGAAGATATCGGTAATGAACTAGTAGTAATTATGCATTAACGCTTCATTTATTGAACAGGGTTAGGCCTAATTATCACTTTAATCTAGCGTTAGTAATAAAACAGTTTGCTTAAAACAATAAACCTATGATAAATTAAAAATTGTCAAGAAATTGCAGGTTTTAATACATGTTTAAAGATTTAACTTACAGATGAATCATTGTTTTAGTTAATGCGGAGAAATGTTCACAAGAGTCTCTTCATTTTTTTTTTTATTTTTTTTTTTTATTATTAATTGTTAATTTAAAGTGGAATTCATAAAATTTTTTTATTAATAAGGAGAGATAATTTTCTCGTTAAGAGTTCATACATGTTCCTGTTCATTTAACTACTTATTCGTGTTGTAACAATTATTTCAACAGTATTATGCAATTTCAAAAGGTGAGATTCTAAACAATTGAGATAATCATAATTCATAAAAGAAGAAAATAGAAAAGACCCTTTATATGCTAACGTTTTAACTAATTCTATTAAGTCTAAAAGATAAAAAAGGCAATGAAAATGTAACAATACAATCATTGCATAAATCACACACTCAAAAAGGGACACAAACGTTCAGAGGTAACAGATTTTCAAACAAAGACCTTTCATTTGACAAATTGCTTCCCAGTATTTTGGTGTTGGAAACTGCTGAATAGCAAAAATATTTCCTGACTAAACCGTACTCTGACTAAACCTTGGACCTTCTTAAATAATATGTAATGTAATGTGGTTAGGGAAATATTTCCATTTTAATATATTTCTTAAGTGGAATTATTTCATTTACAATTACGCTATTGTACAAAGTATGTAAGCAATATAGAATTATTTGTATAACAATCTAACGTTTGTTGGAATTAAAATAATTGTAACACTTTGATTCATACACAAGGAAATTGTCACGCCGTGGTAGGGTTTAGGGAGTAATGATAGAAATGCAATAACCTTTAATATAATTATAGTTTGCATTTAATTCTACAATTAATGTTTAAGCCATGACACTTATTTCAATAAACTTTCTTTAGGGGGGTTCTCTTGTTGGAAGTCTTGGAAAGTACCTCAGATGCATTGATAGTATTATACAATATCATAAAAGTTCTCGTTCTTCTGGTAATATTCATATAGGAATTTTGAACATTTAGTCTATATGAGTAAAAATCTATCAAGCCGTTATATGCATTTCCATAATACTCGCGCAATAAACTATTATTTTCAGAACAATAATCTGTTATTGAAACAACTACCATTTTTAATATCGATAAACAACATCCCTTTAATTGATTATTAGTTAAGATAGTAATCTATTCCCAATGAGTAAACCTGCAGGGTAGCTGAGTAATTTTAGTGATAGAGTTTAAATTTAAAAGTTGCTGGTTCGATTATGAGAGAATTTGGTGGTAGATTTCAATAGTAGACCCGGTGGTAGATTTCAACAGTAGACCCAGTTGTCACTGGGTAATTAATTGATGAAGTTTAACTAGCAAAAGGTCGACATTAGATAGTAAAATACCAGATAGATAGTAATCGACAAGACCAGGGATATGGACTGTTCCCCCTCAAAACGTTATAAAATTCCTCAGGCATAGATATACAAAAAATAACAGAATAAAAAGTAAGGGAACATGCAAAAAGGACTATGCCGGGAAAGAAAGCTCCCAGGTTTTTACTAAGAGTGCTTCTTTCCTACTTACAGAATTTCATTTTATAATTTTCAAACATTTGATTTTTTCTAAGAACTGAAATAAATTAAACAATAACAAACATCCACTGAGATTTATTTGTTCAAATTAATTTTTATTTGTACCAACATTTGAAAAAGTTCAAATACGAGAACACCAAATAACAAGATAAGAGGGGATGTATACGATCAACTAGCCTACGTCTCGATGGGGGATCCGTCCCCATGTCCCTTGATGGTATCCCCGAATTAGTTAAAATAAATTTTGTTTGTGTGTAGGTAAATATAGCATGTAAATATTGAGATAGTTTCATTCAAGCTGCTAAATTTTAATAGAGTTTATATGGCAGTTGATAGGGCAGTTGATAGGGCAGTTCGTTCCCCGCCAATACAAGTTATGATAAGTTTATCTCCGCTAATTAAAATTAAAACTATGGCAATTATCGAGAACTGTTCTCCGATGGAGTGGCAAGCAAAGGCACAAGCAGAATTTGCAACACACTGCGCATTCCTACTGCACCCAAAAAGTAAGGGAGAGCCTGGCTGATTGAACAACTAACGACACAGAGAAAACCCATTGCTGAACTGTTACACTAACAAAAAAGTACGGAAAAAAGTCTCAGGACCAAACCTGTAAACCGTCTAAAATAGAATACAATAATGGAAAAACATATATTAATATAGCACTATAATTACCAGATTATATAAACTTACACTAAACACTACTTAAACACTATACACGAAAAAATGTTAAGGATTTATTGTTTTTACTATTATTTTTTACTTAACTTAAATTGAAATCGGCCAATGAATGCTACTATAGTTAGACTTATATTGGGACATAACATGTACTAAATTTCATACATCCATGTACTATAATAGTAAATGAAAAAACAAAAATAGTGCAATTTTTGTTAGCGAATTTTGAAATTCGCCCCTTTTTAAGGGTGAAGGGGATGAGATACGGTAAAATGTCACAGGACCTAATTTGTAGAGCGTTAAATTCCTAGCTGACGATTTGGCAACAGATTTGAGTTAGGACCTCTCGTTAAAAAGTTATAGCGAAAATAGAAAATCCTTACATATTGAAGTTACCGATGTCATCCCCTTCTATTAATTTTTTATGGGGCTAAAATTAAAAATTTTCCATTTTGGGAATTTTTTCTTTGGTTTTAAGATACAAGTTGTGTGTGTGTGCCAATTTTAAAGTTTATAGCTCATTCGGAAGTCCAAAATACTTTGTATACATCATCAGTCAGTCAGTTTCACTTCGGGTATAGTATAGAGGCTGTATAGTTTATTAGATTTATAAACATATATCAACACTTTATATTTGTTAAAGGTAGTATAATGAAAATGAACAGTTCATAACTCGTCCGAAAGTTCTATTCAGTGCTTGATCGGTTTCCTTGTACTTAAAACTCGATCTTGTACCCGTACAAACAATCTTCGGAGTAGTTACGAAATATGTTATTTCAGTAACTCAATGAAAATCAATTGAATAATCTTTGAAAACTTATCAACAACATGTATTTTACGAATTTATTTGCTTTAGATTCTTCGAAGAAATTTAAAACAATTATTTTGTTTTCGACAAATTTTATTTTTTGTTTTATCACCCGTTTTTCTTAATCGAATTATCTTATTGAAATTTTTTTATCTATTACCTTGGAAGTACATTAGCGAATGTCAAGACTGAAGGCGTATTTACTAACTTTTTGTTCCTTCCTGCCACGTCTTCACGTTCGCGACTTATGACAGGGGCAATAAATTTGAAACATAACAGAAAGTCGTATATCAAGAAAGGATTGTTCTCTTCCACGTTTTCTAATTTTTAAATGTATAATTGATAGCATTCCTAAGGAATTCTCTTAATATTGCCAATAATTGTACTTTGAATAATCAAATAAAAGTTGATCTTTTAATTTTCCTTTGTAAGTGCATTTTTTCTTAGCTTGTTATAATGGCTATTGGAAATCATTTAAATCGAATAGCTTTAGTTGATTTGGTGAATAGGTTTGTGTAAATAAGTACCGTCTTTTGTCAAATGTTTAGTACTTTTTACCTTTTATCGATAATTAAAAACTTTTTACCGGATCATCTTATTACAAATAATTTTTTCCTAAGGCAGATTTGTTATGACCAGCTTTAATTTTATATCCCAACAATGCTTTACATTTTAAAAACTAAATGGAAGGGGAGCGAGAACGAATTAAAATATATTACACATCATACGGTGAATATTTAAGGTAAAATATGTTTTCCTGTTTCTATTAACATATTGTTCCTTTTTTTCCAGTTTTGCATACCCTGATGTTGATTTAGTGGAATTTTTTTCTTCGGAAATAAGGAATTATAACAAATTTTGTTCATGGGACAAACTACTCAATCGAGAATTGTTATCAAAGAGTCCCAGGGAACTCTTTTTTCAAAAACCGTGTATTTAATTACGTTTTTAGAGATATTATATTATATTATTCTTAACAAAACTTTCCATGATACAAAATGGCCTACATTTTGTTTCTTATTTGTGTTTATTTAGTTATTACGTAGTCAGCCTAAATATATAACATAGAACTTTGTGTAACACTCAATTTATAACCACTATGATAAAGTTGAATAGAATACTACCATAAGTTGATAAACATTTTTTAACATAAAACATTTGTACTGATTTATAAATATAAGAGAATACTGGAAAGTATTTGGATAAATTATATTTTTTTAAATAATTTATATACAGTAATTTTAGTAAACTTTATTTTTACATGTCACCGGTAAATGTTATTATTACATGTGTACCGGTATGCACATATCCAGACGGAAGTACAGAATATATTATTTATTCATAAGCTTAAAGTACATGAATTAAAGGTCTCACTTGGTTTAGTACAACGTCATAAAGATATCTCAAATTGTATACTATATTTGTATACAACAAAAAGTTGTGAGGTTGCTGTCGATCAAACATAGCATTGGAATCACTTTGTTCTAAATAAAGATTATTGAAAATCTGTATGTTGTGTTCTAACTTTTTAAAATTGTTTACGAGGGTATTTAATATAATTGAAACGCTTTTAAAATTACTAGTAACTTTTCTTCAAACCTACCACTAAGGGCTGATCCAGGGGAAGTCTTGAAGTAGTATAACCATCCTATGTTATGTAAAAAATGTTTAAAGGTATTTAAATTTAAAGCAATATGCCATAGTTACAAAATGAAATGTCTACATAATTCAAGAGCTATTTGATTTAAAGTTTTGGCAATATGATTTAAAGTTTGATAGTCTGCCATTTCTGAATTGACTAAAAGTTTGAAGTCGATTGTGCTACATTGTCCTTTATTAAAAGGATCCTTTCATTTGTTTATACTTATCAACTTTGTTTAGCTTTAGTTGTTAGGTTTGGCATTATCTTTTGGCTGCGGGTGTTCCTATTCTCATCGGAGATCGACCATAAATTAACATAAATAATTAAAATTTTAGCTCCAAAATAATTTGCAATTATTATATCTACGAGGTATAATGATAATAATCTTGAGCCTCATCCAGAAATTTTAACACCCCTGTATAACATATGCTTTACTAAAACTATTTATTAATTTGTATTTAACCACACAAATATAGCATATTTTATTATTTAGAATTAATCTAATTAAAATTGTTTGTAATCATGCCGATAGTTATAGTCGTGTTTTATTTAGAACCAAACCATATTATTACTGATTAAAAAAAATTATTTAAATTATTTCAATACAATCTTAAAGATGTTTCGTTGTTAAATTAATTAACAGCTTTGACTATCGCTGAACCTGAAAATATTACCTAATATAAACGTATATTGATTTTTACGTCCAAACAAAAAATCTATGTTAACATTGTCAATCTCTGTAAATAATTTAGAATCGGAAATGTGGTGCGGTACGGGTTACATGAACTTTTTCAATCTTTCTTTGCTTAGGTAAGGGGTTTCCTTTAAATGGATCACATATCGTTCCCATGTGATCGTTTCTTTTTTGTGCCACTCCCACCCCTAACCGCCAGTGTAGAAAGTAATATGGATGCGAATGTAATGGATATTTTCATAAACTTTTTACTTTCTATAATAAGCTGTTATTCATAAATATTAATTTATACAGGATGAGTCTTCAGTGGCAAAAAAAAAAAAAAAAAAAAAAAAAAAAACGCAGTGATTTACTAAATAAAATAATCAAAACAATACATCATATAAAAACATGTTCACAGAGAGTTTAGTTGAAACTCTGTGCTGTATTTAGCGTTTCCGGTTCTGGTGTCACAAGAAACACAATGTACGAGTACTTACAAACGGTTAATTTATTTTATTATAATGTATTTATTTGAATAGGGGAATAGGGTTGTGAGTTACATGGTTTGGATCAATTTAATGTATAAGTTCTCCTAGGATTATTAATGTTCTCACAAGAGACTCGATTGTATAAGTTTACTTATGAGCAACATAAAAGTACAGTAAAATTGTCAAAAAGTAAATAATTGTTATTATTACCTTTTAATTTTTTATATAATTTAACATTATTTTATAAAAAAATCAATGTTCAAGAATATTATATTCTATGACACTGCAATATTTAAATCAAAAAATAAAAAAATTTTGTAGTATAAAATTCGTATGTGATTTTATACCTAAAAATTTATCTTCAATTTAAACAAGTTTTTCGGTATATGATTAAAAACTCAGGTATAAATGTTTATCAAACAAATAATTAATGAAGTGTATAACAACAACGTGGCCCGAGGGAGCTTTTGTTTTCTGTGGTCAAAAACACTTCAGTGCGAAGCGTCGGCTAAACAATGCTTCTCACAACAAAGAACATTAACAAAAGGGATTTCTATTAGCGGTTTATTTATTTATATAACACCATTAGGTGGCAACGTATTACATTCGGTGACTTAGAAAATTATTACATTTGAAATTCAAATAAAATGTGGTTAATTAAAATAACAATATATTATGATAAGAAATTTTTATAGAATAATTAACCTGATTTATTAGTGAGGTTAAAAAGTACAGGATTATGTTAGGTAAGCTTGACAAAATGTTATAAAATATACTATTCAACGTCTAGTTAATTTTAAGTTTAAAATCACAACGCCTCTAAGAGAAAGCAATGGCTTAATTTTACATACAAATATATTATACGTATTTTTTTTTCTTACTCCCACTACAAATAAAAGTAAAGTTGTTTTTTTTTATTTATTATTATGGCGAACACAATATTTCAGTATCAGAATAGTAATTATTAAGATGTAAGAATTGTTTATACAATTACTTATTTACATGACACATATGCGTAGCAGTCATAGAATTAACATTATTTTAACACCTAATTGTTGAATGTGTATATTAATACACATATTCGAAAATTGACGTTTTTATCGAAAAAACCAGTTTGTAAAATATTTTACAAAATGACTAATAAACCTTTCAAAGTTTTTAGTAAAACTTAAATGCCAAATAACTTAGACAGGAAATGTCAACAATAATTGCAAGCCAACACCCTATCAAACACAACACTTAATTATATTACTATTAAATAGCTTGTAGATGCTTTATGTTAATCTCTCAATTATAAAATAAAAACTAACGCAATGTGATCTCGTCCACATGATAATCTGCGGGGAATCCGCTAAAAGTACATACGAAGTAGTGTGGTGTCGTTTCTCTAATTTATAGACGTGTTTTTGGCCTGTAGTTGTCTCTGAACGCGAGGGACCCATTATTCAGTGTGGATCAATTCGACTGGGACTAAAGAATTGTAACCAATTTACTTCGCGAGACAGTCCGACGCAGCGAAAATATAGGGACAACATTCGGGGAAAACAAATGTTTTGTTTGTCGTTTCCTACAAAGTATGTTAATTACGATGGATTAAAAAAACGTCTAAATGGTAGAAAACGAACATATATTTCAAATATATTATTTTTATTTTAACATTGCTAAGTCATTAATTTAGGCCAAAATTAAAATTCAACTTTAAAAGAATTTATTACAGAACCGTAAAGTTGGATCGGGACTACATCTATCATATATTTATGTTTTAAGCCATAAGAACAATTCGACTACATTCGTATATATGTACAGATATATTCTTTTCTTCGGTAAGAAAAATAAGAATAGGAGTGGTTGAGTCATTCGTATATCACTATAATATATACACAAAAACTGTTGCGATTATTGTGAAAAGAATACATGATATATTAGACCTTAAAAGTGAATTAAATTCAACATAAATACTGATAAACAGGCATTGAATTTTTTAAAGAATATTTAACGAACAGGGTTAAATTACTGTAATTTGCCTTCGTTTAGTGTGTGTCTGAACTAAGTATTATTAGAAAAATAATAAAGTAATTTAGACCGTATTTGGATGAATTTCAAAAATGGATACTTTTATTTATATTAGTAAACATATTTAAAGAATTAATTTTGTTTGAGCAAATATACCAAATCATCTACATTACTATTATTTTTATTAAATTTTGTTATTTCTAAAACTATGATGTATTTTTAATTAGGCCTATGTTAAATGATAATATCATACATATATACAGTGTGTATATATGTATAATTGTTGTTTTTCGTATGTTACTGTAATAATATTCCATGTTCTTAACATGCATATTTCAGTAAAATATATTTATACAGTTTCTTTCTATTAGATTGTAAGTTCTTGCCTCGCAATATTAACTTAGATGATTATTTTTATTTACTTTGTATTGTTACATTGATGGGGACCATAATAACATCAATAAATATCATGAAAATAGCCAACTTAATCATTTTCATAATTATGAATTTTAGCTACAATTGAACTTGGTTGATGGGAGACTTTCGTAAAATGGTTTTAAAAATTGTAAATATTATATTACTCAGTTTTTAGCTTTGTTTTTAACGGATTTTTAAATATTGTTCTAATACATGTCCTATTACCCATATATTTTAATTTCCATTTACTTGGTACAGTCTAAATAGTACGGAACCTCTACTCAACTATCTCTTCTATTATTCAGGCCATCCTCTTGCCGAAAAACGAATCGATTTAAATCGGCCGCAGCGTGGACCTGCGCAGCAGACGGTGGCGCCGCGCCGCCCTAGCGGCCGTGTCAGGTACTACCGGGGTAGACCCACTCCCGTGCGGTAGCTGCGTGTGGCGGTGCGTTCCTGGTGTTATCAGACTCTAACCTTGTGATAAGTGTGAACCGATGCTGCCGGCGCGTTCAGCTTCACAAGTTTGACTCCGTGGTGTCAAGTGTGGATTCTTTTGTTTGGTGTTATTGGATAATCTGTGGAGTGTGCTTTGCTGCTTACTATCACCAATCTCCTGACAGGTAGGGGAAATATAGTTATTTATTATATTTAAGTGGAGAAAAGTACTTTTTGTTGTCTTCTCCTCCCTCCAAACAAAGCATTCGGTATTGAATGAATATATAAAATTAAAATAATTTTCACATGTGTATTTAAAATTAGAAATAGGCCTACCGGTATTTTAATTCAAAAGATTAAACCCCCAAAAAATAAGTTATCAGAAAAATTACAACTAGATAAAAACTTATTGAAATTGATATAGGCTATTTCTATTAAAACTTTAAATAATTAAAGAATACTATTAAAATAGATTATTTAAAAGTGTCAGTTAGGCTTTGCAATGAAATTCTGAAATGCCCATTTTTTCTTATTCCAAATTTAGACTACTTATAGGCTTAATTTCTGTACATAAATAAATTCGTATGTATCTTTTCTAATTTTATGTTTATCGGTGTTTTACCGTCAAAACAACTGTCAAAAATAAAAATGATTATATCATAACGTTTCTAAGCCCAAACAAACTAAAAACTGCCGTCATTATAATTTCTCAATATTTTGCTTTGTAGTGAATTATTTATTCATTTAAATATGTATTATTTTTAAAAGTGAAAACACTTTATTTCGTCTAACTTATTATGCGTTAAATACCATTGTGATTAAATAACCTCCAAACAACAATTGATCGAGATAAAATACGATGAAGTGTTCGGTAAAAAATATTGTAATATTTAGATGGTACCATTCAAGTGAAATCAGTTTGATCATAATTAGATAGACTCAGTATGTTCATACAAAAAATTACATGTTATGTGAATAGGCCTAAGTTTTTTTTCTGATTGTAAAAAAAACTGTTTATAATGTTTAGGATATTCTTTTCATAGTTCTGATAGAACTTGATACTTCGAATAAAATTATTCCAAAAGACTTTTTCTTCAATATTTATTGAAAGACAGTTGAGTTAACGCAGGCAAGGAATTTAATGTTGTATTTATCATTTTAATATTTCAATGATTTTTTTGTGATGGGTCACAAACTTCTATATTATACAAAATTTTTCTTGTGAAATTGATTGCTGATGTTAGTATTAAGCACTATTGTTACATTATACAAGAAGTATGGTAGTTTTTTTACAGGGTTACCAATGGGAGACGGGCGGTTTTAATTAACTAATACTCATAAATTTTTTTTAATAATTACATAATTATTTATACAAAAATCAAAGCTCATTATATGCCATTTTAGTTTAAAAAAGCTCATATAAACTGTCATATTGTAAATTTGTGTAAAATAATGTAGTCAATGTTATATTCATCAAATGCAGGACTCGAGTTTCTTCATAACACCTAATAAATTAGGTGTTGATAATTAGGTCCATGATAATTATTATCATGAACTAATATCTCTAAAGGTACGAAAACAGTTTATTGAACGATATTGCATTCTTCATATGGTCCAAATTTCGTTGTTTGTAAGCTCTAAACATTATCTTTCAATTACCCTCTTAATTTAGTTTTAGATTTAAACAAAGTTTACATGTTTACTGGGCAGATTATCTCTTGTTTGGCGACGATCCTTGAGGGCCTCCCTTCCAACTTTTCAGTGTGCGACTTTTTTCTGTGGAGGTACCTCAAGTGCTGTGTCTAAAATCATACACTACGAAGTCTTGATGAGTTGGTGATTGTAATCATTGAAGAATCTACTGTCATCCTTGTAGACATGTTAATCCTCGTGATTGAGGGGTTACATTTGAGTCATTCATTACAAATTATGAAATTCACCTTGACAACATTATTCACATATAACTGAATTGGCAGATAATGTTCATTGTTAACTAATATGGCAAATAATGAACTTTGATCTAAAAATAAATAAACATTCGTACTAAAATTGTTGTCATCTTCACAGAGATGTTAATCGATGTTAATGAGGTGTTGGGAGAGACTAGTCTTGCATTCGAGATTGTGAATATCTCACTGAAGATATTATTTTACAAAGATAACTTATTTGGCAGGTAATGATTGTGTAAACTAAAATAGCATATAATGAGCTTTGATTTTCTATAAATAACCGTGCATTAGTTTGGAAATTAGCTGAGTATTAGCTCATTAAAAACCGCCCGTCTCTCGTATGTCTCACTGTATTATGATTGAAAGATTAAAAATCATGATATTAGTATACTAGGTTGAAACTAAATAAACCATTGTTATTTCTTGAAATGTTAAAGTTAAAGCAAGTACAATGCAATGCAATAATAAAGTACAAAATTATAAACAAATCAAGAATAATAAAAAAAAATTGCTATGTGTAAAGTTATTTGTATTTTAATAAGTTAAATTCACTAACGGTGTATTAAATTAATAAAACTCAAACAATGGAGACTTCTTAAATTTATTTGTAATGAATAGAATCGAAAATAAATATCAAATCATAATTTGATAGATCCTTAGTATAAGAGTATAATGCGAATCTCTTGTAACGTTTTTCTTTATTACGCAATATTTATGGCATAATAAGAAATGTATTTAAGATTTATGTTATAAGATATAAGAAATAATTTTACATCAGACAATTAGGGTGGAATTTACAAACCTCCCTCGCCTATAACCGGCCTCAAACCGGCCTGAGAAATTTCTTTAATCTGGCCTCAAACCATCCTCAATTGAAAAACGAAATTCTAAAGACTCCCTTAAACCATTCTTACAGAGAGAAGTGCCATATTAACACTAAAAAATTATCATAAATATATATTTTTTAATATTAACAGAAATAGACTAATAGTCTATATTATGTCTTTTATTGGATTTTAAATTTTCCAAACATTAAAGTAAAATTATTATTATATGACCATTGCTGTGTAAAAATTAAAATAGTAAATGAAAAATTCACCCATTGTTTAGGGAAATGTGAGACAGCTGGTAAACATGGTACACATGCCATATGTTTGGCAAATAAAAGTCCATCTCTATATTTGTTTACAAAGGTAGTGCAAAGTAGCTTGCAGTTCAGAAGCTGCTAGGTATAAACTACTCGTAGACTTATATTTCTCTGCTTAAGATTTTTGTTTTTTATTAAAAAAGATAAATTATGGTTTATTAACAAATGTTTTCCTACTTACTTTAATATGGCACATATTTAAAAAAAGGCTACAATTGTCACAAACATATTATAATATATTATACAATTGATTCTTTTCTTTAGATCCTAAGTAATTGTTTATGCAAGGTTTATAGGAGTGCATTTGATTTCACCCTCATTTATAAATTTAAATACAAATTTACTAGTTTTTGTACTATAAATCTATAAATACATTCATTTTATGGTGGATTGCACCAGAGAAAGGTTAACTATGCCAAATATTAATTGTAAGTTGGCCAACACAGTTTTATATATGTCTATGCAGGAAAAGAATCTAGCACGGTCAAACGGCAATACATGAATTTCTGTATTCGTCAAACAAGATTTTTTTTTTTTTTTTTTTTTTTTAGTTGTCTATATGTTCATGGACCTTAAAGATAGTCATCTTTGAAATGAAATTTCTCTGTTCGAGTGTATAGGATCACCCAATCATGTTTCATACCGGGCTGGATGTAAGGTTGTGCAGTCAAATTTTTTCCTTCCATATTTTTCTTTAAATATCTTTTTATCTTGTAAATATGACGTATAATTTTTATTTTTTATTTCGGACAGTTATACTTTAAGTAACATGGAGGTCAGAAGTAGGCCTACCCAATCATACGATTCTCACAAGAACCCTTATAGTTCACCTACCGAGCTGAAATTTCAGTAGTGTACAAGATCAATAAATACTTAGAACCTAACGTAACTTGAATTACAATATGAAATAAAGCCACAGCCAATAGTAATTTGAGCTTCTAGGGGCTAAAGTACAATTTTTTCTCCCTGAAAGGAAACTATTGTCCCTGAGTGTCCCTAAGCTAGCCACCCGCGCTTCTTGTAATGCATGATAAACGTACGCCGGACACCAGCGATGCGTAGAGGCGCGCGGCGTACGGGGCTACAAGCCCCCGCCTCGCCGCCAGAGTTAGCTCGCGGCTACACAAACGCAGAAGACCTTAATCGATTAAAAAGGTATGGTTTTTATATTAAGTAAGCCTGCGGTTAGTAACCTACCTTAAAACGTAAAACTGTTACAAAAACTGTCACCTAATTAACAAAACATTTCCCAATTGTTTTAAATTTAAAGTTTTACTATAAAATATCCAACTACTGTACGTGTTTTATATTCAACACTGCTCCCTTTTTTGTGTACACTGTAATAAATTAATTACTACTTTGGTCCCATTTTACTACTCCCTTTTCATTCTGGCTTATTTTTACGATAAAAATAATATAGGTATTTCTTGAACGTCCACTAAAACATAAATATAAAAAATAATATCCACATAATTTATTCAAGAAAAATATAAAGAAAGGCAGTAATTTTTATAAAAATTTAGGGTTAAATATAATTTTCAAATTGTTTCTTGGGTAAATAATTGTTCTTATATGAAAATTCATGAAAATTGAACATTTTTATAACAGGTAAGACACACTACGTAGGAGTAATTTAACGTTCGATGATATGAAATAACCTAATCTCCCAATTTATATCTTTACTGTGCTTTTTGGTAAACAGCTGTCCCTTAAACCGGCCTTAAACCGTTTTCTAACCTCCCTCACACAACTAAATGAGGGAGGTTTGAAGAAGCTTGGAGGAAGGTTTAATTAATATTAGAGGAAGGTTAGAGGTGAGGAAGGTTTGTGAATTCCGCCCTTAGTCTCCTTGATAGTAAAATAATGCTTAGATTCTATATATATAGTTTTCATAAAGATTTATTGTTTTTTATACATTGTTAAATATGTAAAATGATTGATAATAATTTCTATTTATCTGTTTATTGAGATTAATCTATAAGAATTCTTTTACACGGGTTTCATTACTTGTGTTGTCGTAATTCTTTGCAAAATAGATTAGTTATGATTGAATACAAATTATAAATCTACACGAGAGATATGAGTAATATAAGAAAAGGTATGTAAATGGCAAAGTTAGTTATGTTTTGAGTAGGCCTATTCTAATTTAAAATTGCAATGTGCACAGTTTTTTCGTTAAAAAATTGTTTTAGATTAACATGTTTAATATTTAGGCAGTTGGTATAATCAATATAGTTAATATTTCAGAGATGTCTATACTTGTACGAATATTTTGTACATTATAAAGATGATAACACCATTACTCCAAACACAATAGATACTTTTGAATTATGTATGTTTAACATTCACAGGGTTTCTAAAAGTATAAGTTAAATTACTTGTTTTTGTACGAATTACTCGTAATAGAAGGAGTTTCGTTAAAAGTGTAAAATGAATCAAAATACCAGTGTTGGATCTTTAATTACTATTTTTTTTACAAATTTTATGTTACTTTTCCTCTTTAGTTTTTACACTACTAGCATTTTTATCTTATACAAATATAAGTTAAAACAAAACTGAATAATTTCGAACAAATAAACTCTATCCAGATCCAGTTATAGTGAGGGTGGACTCGGGAACCCACCTTTAATTATAACTTGTGCATTTCTAGTTAATATCAAATTGTCTGTAGTCACGATATCCAACTAGCTGTGTCAACTCATTATCTAAGGAGGCAGACGCTTAACATATTTGATAGTTTCTTTTATAATGAAAAATGGGAAAATCTTTAAATTCAGAACAAAAAATAAAGCAATATAGTCGATTGGAAAAAGATTAAGACTTAAAAATATAAGGGAAAATATTTAAATCGAGGAGAAAGTTTGGGTAGGGCTATTTAGATTAAATAAATTTTTTTTTCCAATATGAAACTCATAAATGAAACTATTATAGCTTAACAATACTATTTTAACTTAATCTATAACACGAGTATATTAATATTTATTTACGCATGCATGCACACTGATCTCAAGAATGGGTGTAGCCATTTTCTTAGAAATGCTGTAAGTAATATAAATCTTTTACCAAAATAATATTTGAATAGGTCTTCTATACTAGGAAAACTCTTGTTTCATTATAATTGTAAATTGAAATATTAAAAATGCATGAGTCTTATGGAGTTAAAAATTAAAACTAAAGCTTTTCTGAAAATACCTAACTTATAACTGTCATTGTACGAATCTAGTAGGCTACTTCAGCATAACCATGTGGTTTTCCATTGTATCCAATTACTTAAGTTGAGAATGGTATTATAAAACACCTTTAAGCCTATGGCCTAACCCTTGAGCGCCACCCAAATGCAAAGGTTTTGAGGATCAATTATCTCCTGCTGCATCTAACGTAGAGCTATAAATAAGATGCCATATTGAAGAAGAAGAACGGTACTCATTTTCCTTGGCTAAACTTTTTTAATTAGTTCAACAAAACTAATTGAAAACTTTAGTTAAAATTTGGTAAAACAGATATTTTTAAACTGTTATAATTGACGTTATAAATTTTATAAAAAAATTCTATAACCGCAAAAAAGAGATTTGTTTTTGTAATTTTAGAAGAAGTTAAGATCCAATATCTATCCTCATTAGTAATTTTAAAACAGGATCCTCATAAACCTCTGCAGGCAACACGCCTAGCACTACACCCGCGAGGTGGCATGCGCTAACGTCGTGAGTAGATAGGGGCCTATTCGGTCTCAGGTGGAGTGGAACACTAAATATTTCTTTACACTTGTGATTAGGAATGTTTAGAAAAATTAAAGTAGAATGGAATAAAAAGCTTAGCCAACTAAACAAATGAATATATTTGAAATAGAATTTTAAAGCAAAATAATCAGTAGGCTAACAATGAAAGAATCAGCTGTTAAATGTAGAATTCGAATCCATATGTTAAAGATTTAACATAGCTCAAAAATTTTATAGAATACTGCAGCACCCGTTAGGCATACATTTAAACGTACTGAAAGGCTAGTGAGCAAAGCGAACAACCTTGTCACGAAGGCAAGTGGGCAGAGCTCATTTTGAATAGAAACATCCATTTTTTGCGATTTTAAATCCAGTGCACAGTCTTATACTAATATTGTTATTAGGAAAGAATTGTATCAGTTTTACCGAGCAAATGCTTAGCTCCTAGGGGCTGTGCTTAATGTTAAAAACTTACAATAAAAAAGTGACAGTAAAATATTTATTGTTTTAGTGTTTTACCACCATCTTAAGTATTTTACCACTAAAGTGAGCTGACTCTTTTAAAAACAATTTCAGGAATATGTAGTTTTATCAAATAGATTTATTATTGATAATAGTTTAGTGTGAACTCCGCAGCAACTTTGTAAGTGGTGCTCCCACAAGTCTTAGTATCAACTCTTATACAGTATTTTTAGTCTTGAAATTTGTAGAAACCTCTCGTTGACGCTCCAACTTTTATTAGATGACTTCTTCAAGATTCTTCGTAAATACGGTTGCAATATTTGGATTATCCAATGTTTTGAAAGCTTGATTATTCGCAAACGGCCTAGTTTCGTGGTTCTTCTTGTGATTGTTTTTTCTTTTATTGTTTATCTGGGGCTAAGTGAATTACAAAGTTTGCATTCCATAAATCCTCAAACTCTACCAGAAATCCGTTATTACTCGTAAATTATCATTGTCTTGGCAAAAATTTCTAGTAGATCAAGTTGTCTACGCTGGCTACTACTGTATTTTCTCAAGTAGAACATTGCTGATATTGTTGTGAATTTGTGGTAAAAAAATAAAGTGTATAAAAGACATTTGTTGATTTTTAGCGAATTTCCCTATAGGGAATACGCTATTACGGTAGTAGTCACGGTAAGACCTAAGCCCGGGACCATGATACTTTTTCGTTTTGAGGTCCCTAGAAGCCAAAAACACCGTTCGTTCAAATTGATATATATGTATATATATATATATATATATATATATATATATCTATGTGTCCGTGAACACGATAACTTTTGAACGAAACCTCCGATTTTGATGAAATTTGGTACAGGGGTGTAAGCCAGCGCCTACTAGGTTGAGTTCGCGAACCAGAATGATCGGACCATGGGAACGGGGTTTTATGGGGTTTCAAAGGGGTCAAAAATGGGTTTTTGGAATTTTTGGACCTTAATTTTTAAAATTCATCAATTTTAACTGAAACCATTTAAAAGAGCTTAAAAAACAAACAATTTGGTATTTTGAATTTTTATCATAGCATAACTGGTTACGGGGAAAATCCAAAAATCTGTTTTTCATGTTATTCTTATGGGAAATCAAGAAACCCTGTATCTTGCTTATTTATTGACATAACTTAATCAAATTTGGTAGATACATTATCTATATAAGGTTTAACTTATACTTGCTTACAAAACCCATATGGCGTCAAACCTACATACTCACCCCCATGGGGTTTATGGTAAAAGTAAAAAATTCCCAGAGTTTGATACAATTTTGTGTTTACATTCACCAATTATTGACTAACTTAGATTTTCTAACAACACCCAATGGCAGCAAACCTACATACTCGATCCTATGGTGTTTTTCATGGGGAAAGTAAATAATCTGAAATTCCATTGGAAATTCGCTGAGTACGCAGGTCTGCTGCGACGGGGGTATTTTTCTTTTCCATGTTAAAGTTGATAGCAATATTTGGTTCATATAGTGTTTACAGTTTAATTAAATATATAAAGCCTTTTGAGTCATTTTTAGGCATACGTTTTACAGCAATATTTATCAGTATAGCATTTTGTATATATATTTTGGTAATCCATTGACTCATGGTTATTAAAACATTAGAGTTATTTTGTGAAAAATGAGTTATTACAAAAAGAATTCTGAGAAGGCTAAATCAACAAAGAAAAAATAACACTAAAGAGTATAACACCGGAAATATACCAGATGTTTTGAATTATAAAGCCGACTAGGGAATGGTTTTGTCAATTGAGTTGCTTCCTGTAATAGCTGTTTTCTTCTCTAACCGGTTCAAGGAAAACCCCTTATTATTTATTGACCGAACAATTATTGGCTCTGTTGGCAGACCCACCGCTTTCTCCGCGACCAAAAAACCCTCCACGATAACGTTGAACCCTCTTCGTAAATACATTTTTCAAACTATATTCGTGATTTTTTTATATATATTTTTAATATAACAGATTTACAGATTTTCTAATGACTTAAGTACAATTTCTTAAAGACACCTAAATGGCAATGATTAACTAGTTTATTTATGTAAAACGGTGCGATTTTTTTAGTGTATAAAAATCACACATACTCTACTCTCTAAACGCATTACATACAACTGTCTTTAGCTGTATTTAATCTTACAATATTAATTTTTTAGAACAAATCACAAAGGAAAATTAAAATTTTGTTTCTATAATATTTATTTTAAATTTGTTCTACAGAATCAAATAGAATTGTAAAAATCTGAGTTGGATGAATTTTAAATTATTAGAACATAATTGTTATATTGTTTTAATAAGTTGTTTTACCATCTTACCGAGCCAGAGACCAAGAAAGTTTCAACAACATTTTGTAAAACATTAAACGTTTAGGTATATATTTTTTTATTTCTCTAAACGCCATAATAAAAAATAAATTAATAAAATGTAAAAATTTACGGTTTGAAAATCTTTTACTGGTTAATTTTAATTGTTTGAAATATTTTCAATAATGTGAAAACACCAAAATACCTCTCATAATAAAACATATTGATGACATACATCAACATACATAAAATACTTTTTAAACAAAGAAATTCCGAATTTCTAAAATATATAAGTGCACGTTTCTCAATCCCCTAAATAAAGTGAATATTACTTACAAACAAATTGTAATATTTATTTTAATTTTTATAAATATTTTTATTTTATTGTAATATTGAAATTATTATATTTAATTAGTTTGGATTTTATTTTAATCTTGGATAAATATGGGCGATGGTTAAAAAGAAATCACTTATGATGTTAAATATGATATAAATAGGCCTATAATCCAGGGGGAGTCTGGCATTTTAGATGATTCAAATTCCCTCCCACCCGCATGTCAACCCACGGGTCCTCAGTTAGTTAAGCCTTGTGACGTTTATTTACGCAACAAAAGATTCATTATTTCAATCAACATTCTTAAATTACCTCTCTTCTTTCATAACCAAGGTTTTCTCTGATTTATCACGTAGATTGCGTAATGTATAAGGTGACGTATTTCGTAATCAAGGCAGTAATCTTGTTATGAATTAATATGGAATTAAAATTAATTATTTAAGAGATTTGATTTTTTTCTCAAGCTTGCTGCAAAACTTTGGTATAATGTTTCAAGGTAAATATATGATTTTTATGTTATGTACAGTTGTTAATAAAAGGAGGCTAATTTTTAATTCAGTGAAAATTTGTTATGATATTTTTGTTTAAGTTTGTGCGTGAAAAAATTGTTCGCCAATTCTTTTTTTTACTTAAACTACTTTTACGCTGTAAATATAACATATAATTGTTTATTGGAAAACCACTTTAAGAGCTATTAAGGTCAGACATGCTTTAATATCAGTATCGTGGTGCAATATTCATTTGAAACCTATTTCATCTTTATAGCTGAAATTTCGTCTGTGTATTTGGTTAATTTATGTGTAAACGCTAATATAAATTGATTTACACAATATAAAATACAATCGCAAAAAATTTTATTTATCTTCTTGAACTTTGATTGAAATGGTTTGAAATTATTTCATTTTTTAGAGATAGCAAATAAAGTCCAAAAAGACAAATTTTCCAAATACTTTTCCCTGGAGAACAATTACGGAAAATTTGGAAACGACTTTTCAAAGGTCAACCGCGCTTCACCTATTACAAAGAGCATGAAGAATGGGACACCGGCGATGCGTACTGGCGTCTTAGGAACTACTACTTTCAACGCAAAAGTAACCTCGCGGATGCACAACCTTTATCAAAGTTATTCAATTCTAAGTAATAATCTGCGTTGAACGGAAAGGAAACTTGTAAAACAATGTATGTATTAAAATTATGAAAATTATTTTTTTATCGGTCACCGAGATTTTTTTTGTATTCAAAAAATGCGTGCATTCCAGGAACTTTTAGGAAAGAGTACTTAACATGAGGGAGCCAAGAGTGAGGAGGTCTTAACAGTGAGTTTAATGACACTGCAGGCAGAGATGTAGCAGACCAACACCTACTCTCAACAACACCAGGAAAAATAAAACTCTTGAGAGGATGAACTTCATCCAAAATAGTTGAAGAGCTTGGTCTCTGGTGAGAAAGCTCCCTTCTGGTAAGCTGAATGAAAAACGCCCTTGTGAAATAGCAAAAGAAAAGTTCAAAGCTTAATTAAATAAAGGTAAGTCGTCAAACAACAAAGTCTGTGGACTTTTCACTTGAGATGAGTTGGAAGCGGGGCATTTTTTCGTTGCCAATTGGCAAAGCAGTAGGCTTGGATGACATATTCAAGCAGCTTATAAAATACTCGGAGAAAAAAATGTAGAGAGTGGCTTCTTGCGGTTTCTTATCACCATATTGGAAAACGGTGACATGTTTGGGTATTTAGGATATCCAAAATATTAGTTGTCTTTAAGCCTGGTAAAGATCTACAATGGTCTGAAAGTTACCATCCAATATCTCTCTCAAATGTGTTTGCTATAAGCTGCTCGAGAGGTTTATATACAACAGACTAACTTATGTTCTCCATGCCTTCCCCGTAGATCAAGCTGGATTTAAACTTGGGCGCAAGCAACTGCTGTGACCAGGTTCTAGCTCTTAACTCTTTTATTTAGGATGGGTTTGAGAAAAGACTGAAACTTCAGAAGTTGACCTTGGGGACGGCAAACAAAGTTGTCATAACATGTGGTAAGTATTTGGCTGTCCACTACGACCCCCTTACCTCATGATTCTTTCATGTACTATATGTAGGGTTGAAGTCATTCGGAGGAATTGGAAACTCCTAGCCAAGGAACATGAATAGAGAGACGGATGGTTAGATATTTAGAGGGTAGAGCGGACCGCCTATTTGAGCCTGACAATCAGTTGTCACAGGAGCACGGTAGTTGGCCCTCCGAATGGCGAAAAGGCCGTCTGATATCCCGTCTCTCACTTATTCTCTTCCTTCAGTACCCCGTCCTTCCGGGGGCTTCTCCAAAATGCCGGTTAGAGGCAGACGTGGTTAGCGGTTTGGCCGCGGTCTCTGTAATCCACCACCAGCAGCAGCACAAAAAGTCCATTTGTGCAATTGGAGTCATCAACGAGTGCCTACTAAGTGCATTTCGCAATGGGTTGATCGGTCTGTTTAGTGCAATGGGCTTAGCTCTCTAAAGAGAAATTAACATTTTTATTGTGTTTATACTTTACATATATAGATTCAGGTGATCTGCAACTCCGAATTTATTTTGTTGTTTCTAAAACTTGGCGGCAGACCAAAGGAGCCATATTTTATAAAAGTACATCCAAAAAGGATTTTATTTAAATTATTCATAAGAAGGGTGTTTCACAATTCCAATGTTTTTTTCTATTTATTGAAAACAATAACAAAGATACATTATATTATTACAAAATTTGACGTTTTACTAATATGATAACACGTAATACAGTATTGGATTTTTTTATCTCTTCAATGATCACTAAACATTATTGTAGTCAACATTTTATAATGTAACATTTTTAGTGTTACTTAAAATCCAATTTAAGAAAACACATTCGAAAAACATTTTATAACTGTTTCACATTAAAGTAGACTATTTTCTTATATTGCATTTATTTTAAGATTAAGAGTTACTAAGAGTTGTTCAAGATAAATATTATATCTATTAAATCATATCTATTAAACTACCAAGGACAATAATTCTTATTATACTAATATTTTTTTCGATTTAAAATATAAATTCTTCAGAACACGTATAAAGTACAGTTAGATTTTTGTTATTGATCTAGTTACTTTAATTCAAAGTCAAATACCAAAAGCTCTTTCATGTGTCTCTCTTGAACTCTTCTATTCATATTCACATCAGTCTACACACATCTTCACATATATTCATATTCAGTGGGTGAAACTATTTAATTGCAATAAAACTGTTAGTATTCATTTTGTAACAAACTTTTATTGCTTTAGAATTTTACTATATATTTTATTTTATTTTTATTTTAACGAAACGCTCTACAAAGATATACAAATTATTATTACTGTACTTTATACGATAAATTAATTTTATTTATAATAAAGTTTCAATGTAATTAACAAAAAAAAACAAATAAAAAATACTTGAAAATAAAATAATTTATTATCTTCACCACCCCACTTAAGGTTCCACGGTGAGCTCAAGGCCTCATCCCCCCTCACCACCCACCCCACTTTCAATCATCTCTCTGGTTACCCCAACCCAAACCACCAGGTTAGTTATCCTTGTGACGATTGATTCCGGAATGAAACACGGGTTTCTACCTGACTGAGTTGCCCGTTACTGGAGCCTAAATCAAGCATTTTCTTTGGTTTTTCGCATAAATTTAACAGTGCTTTCTTTGCAGTTGGCCCGTCCTTGACATATCCATCTTAATTAAGAAATTCTTGACAATTTAACAAGTCCTAGACACATAGTTTAGCTGGCATGTTTATAATTTTTTTTACTAAAAAGAAATAGTGTGATATATCGACATGCCGTGTTAATATATTATTTTGCAAGGCTATGGCATATTGCGTTGTAATAACAGATGCAATATCAATAAAATGTGCAATAGTTACAAAAATAATTGCTTTATTTTCTACGAAAATGCAATAAAATTAAATTACTCAAAAATTTTTATGAAACTGTTAAATTTCCATTTCCTTAATAACAATATAATCCCAAATAACTCAATTCACTTTTAAAGACAGCATGTTTAACCTCCTTAAATATAAACAAAATTAAATTTACTAATGTTATTAAAACTATTAAAAAAAAAAATAAAAGTTTAATTTTAAGCATTAAAAAAGTTTCACGTTTTTAACTCAATATAAATGCACTTAAACCAGGGTAAGAAGATTTATAACAGTGTAAGTATTATAAACCGGCGAGGGGTGAGGGTGACTTCCCTGTCAACAACCCCTGGCCCGAGGCGCTGCTTTGCCACCCACCCTCCGGTTTATAAATCGGAAGTCATTACAAGAATCCACGACAACATAGACGGGAAAAGAGGTGAAATTTTTTAATTTAATAAAAATTCCTTAAAATAGGTATTAAATAATAATTAGTAGGTTCCATTACATGTATATTTTGTGATATTTAATTCTCTCCGTCCCATTATTTTATGCTAGAACTTCTTAGTCGTAAAATTGAATCAAAATAATAATATCAGGTGGTTCTTAAATAAATAGATATAACTGTTATGGTTTTCTTTTAATACAAACAATAATAAATGTGCATTTTCTACTTTTGAAAGTTTGAATTATTACGAATATAAATAATGAGTTTGGTAAACCAAACTATCATTATGTATATTTTTTCCCAGATAATCCAATGTTAAAATGGTTTAGGTTTTAAATATAATTTTAAAAAGTACCTTTTATATATATTTTTTCATTAAATGAAAAATTTTGTGACCACAAATTCACAATCCGTTACATGCACACAACCTTTTTTTTAATTTTAGCTACCTAATCAGTATCGCTATTCAACCACGAATAAAGAGTAACCTAGACTACATCTAACATAACGTAAAAACATTATAACTAACTCTACCTAACTAGCCTAAACAAGACATAACTGTCGAAAAAGTTGACGCAATTATATGACAGAATTTAGGTATACAAACATAAGTTTGGGTTTGGTTGACTTAGGTTATGTTAGTTATGAGGTGATATGGTTAGGTTTGTTAGTTTGAACAGAAAGATGATAAACCGATTCGTTATCTTTGATTGGGTTAGTCAGTTTGAGACAGGTTTGAGGCAGGTGCGAATCAGCAGTTGCGTCGGATGGTTGGCGCTTTATGTCTGCATGTCCAAGACGGGTACGGTAAAAGCAACAATACCGACAGTTCTGGAAGGTAAAACATCATTCATTAAGCTCAATACTTATTTTTTATTGAAAATCATTTGTTTTAAGTTCTTAATCTATTACTAGTGGTTTTTATAACATTAAAACCAACGAAGATACATTTTATGCACATAGAAAAATTAGGCTAATCTTGAAAAACCCTGTACTTTGTTGCAATTATCCCATCGATATATTAGTGAAATCATCAGGATGACACAATTTAGTTTTAATGAATATATAGCTAATATAGATTGCGTAACTTTACTACTATGTATTTATGATTTCACATCAATTTAATTTATATTCAGGCAAAATGGATTTCACTTCTTAATTTTATGTAAATGGGCTACATAATTGATACTTCTTCATATTCATTTAAAATTCGTAGAAATATTTAAAAAGTAAAATAAAAATTTAGTAATATGTTTGTGTTGTGATGTGAGTTTTCTTTTTTTATTAATTGTAAAAAAGGGAAACATATAAATAGTCTTAAAACTAATTTTTTTATTAAATGCATGTGAAAAATCGTATAAAATACATACTTTGCCATGACCGGCACAAAACTATAAAATTCGTGTCTTGTAACAGAATGTCAACGTGCTGCCCTGAGAGCGGACAAATACTTGCGGGTTACTCGGGAAACGTATGTAAACAACTGTCGTTGGGGTGGTATGAAGGGTCGCACCCTTAGATCACTTCAAAATGTAAAATAGATTGGAAGACGCGACCAAGGTGTCTCAGACAATTATTTTTGTCCTTTTTTTAAATCGCTGTTAAGAATTAAAAATCACATTCTTTTACGGGATTAGGTTTAAATATTATATTCAATCTCTTTTACTGTATTGTCATTGCTTTGTTATTTGTTTTAGTCATTAGTCCATTAACAAGTACTCATTTTAAATAAGCAAATATTTTTGGAAATTTAACAATTTCATTGTTATTGGCTAACCAATTTTGCACTCTTTATCTGTTAGAAAAAATGTCTAAGATTCTGAATTTCTAGGTTTTAGATATTAAATAATACAGTATCTATTTGTTATAATAATTGTTGTATCATTATTTCTTTTTACGTTATCTATTGTGCTTTCAAGTGAGTTTTGGACTAAAAATGCTTTTTCATGAAGAATGGCATTGGAATGAACTAATTGTACTTAATAGTCTCAATATATATCCATTTTGTTATTTGTTTTTTGGATATTTAATACTAAAATAGAAGTATCTTAGGTTGTTTTTATAACTTTGTTAAATAAAAGAAATAAATTATTTCTGTTTTATTTTGTTTTAGTCTATCCATATTATTTGTACTATTTATGACTAGAACATAATGTATTATATAATGGTCTTCAAACTATGATTATTAAATAACACATGTTGCTTCCAATTAAAACTGGAGTAAAGTTTAAAAGTCAAACTATCATACGATTTGAATATTTTGATAACACAGTTCAAAAATGGATTAGTCAGGATAATTTTAACTCGTAAATGGATGAATTAATCCATTTAGTGCAGGAGATGACAGAAGCCAGATAGTATGCGTTACCAGGGGCTGTTAGTAAACATGGTAAATAATTAATCGGTTGAGGAGGTCGTAATGGGCAGGTAATGCAGGACTGGCCATAACAAGATTATGGCCTATAGCAGATTGCTGAATGCATCATGGTTCACATGTCTAGTCATTTTCACCCGGTTCGATAGCTACATAACCAAAATGTTGCAGATATCCATGAGTTGTGTAGTAATTGTTAAGAGTAGAAAATATTATCCTATATCAACAAAGAAAATTCGGTTTTTTTTTATTCGAAGCTAAGAACTGAAAACGAAAGCATATTTGTAGTTTTGTTATATATAATTTAGAGGAAATACTTACAACATGCTTGTAAAAGAACTCTAGAAAAAGTCAAAGAGTAAAACGCTAATATTAGGAATTCAAGGGTGTATCAATAGCTCAGTAACATTAGCAACATAATTATTAAAGTTTATTTATTTATCAGCTCTACTAAATTAGGTGACGAAGGACTACATCCTGTAAAATTTCAATATGTAGGTTCTCCCTAGTAATAAACATGTACACAGTAACAAATAGTGCAGACTTTTATGGAGTAAAACATCGACAGTGAGAGCTTTTCACAATAACTTGGCTTGTTATATGATTAGGTAATTAGCGGGATTAGTCACTTAGCCAGCCATTAGCCGCAAAGTGAGTCATAACGCCTCGCCCCGAGCCAGCCGTCAATATGGCCGCCGGTCACGAACCGTGTTTTCTTTATCAAAATTATTATTTTCTAATCACTCCCCTGATATCATAAGAATACTGTAACATTTGAAGATGGGTTATTTAAAAATTAACATTTTCGTTACAGCATTTGAAATCAATGTTGATGTCATAATTAACATATTTAGATCAATGTTTAATTTTATTAATGTTTAAATTAGCTGGGCAAAATTAAAATTACTTGAACTCAACGATTTCTAAGTAAAGTACACATCTTACCAGAGCTGAGAAAAGTTATATATTCACTGATTTATTACTTTCTTCAAGACAGTATAATTAGTTACTAATCATCCCCGGCAGATATTAATTTGTAATAGTTTGGGGTGATTCTTGGAGACTAACTTTTTATTAATAATTTATTTCATATGTTATATAAGCAAAGTTTACTTCATCAAAAGTTCAATAAATTATTTTAAAAATATTTTATGAAAATAAATTGTATATTTTTTTATTGTACACAGAAAAAACTGTTTTGTTGGCGCAACAAAATTTATTTTGTTGCCGTCGTTTTGTTGAGGTAACCAAATAAATTGGTCAAACCAACAAAACCAATGGTTTGGATCAACAAAAGGGATTTGGTTATAAAATTTGGTATTCCCAACAAAAAATGTTTTGTTGTGGCAACAAAACTTATTTTGTTGCCCTCGTTTTGTTGAGGGAACCAAATAAACTGGTCAAACCAACAAAACCAATGGTTTGGATCAACAAAAGGGATTTGGTTATAAAATTTGGTATTCCCAACAAAAAATGTTTTGTTGTGGCAACAACTTATTTTGTTGCCCTCGTTTTGTTGAGGGAACCAAATAAACTGGTCAAACCAACAAAACCAATGGTTTGGATCAACAAAAGGGATTTGGTTATAAAATTTGGTATTCCCAACAAAAAATGTTTTGTTGTGGCAACAAAACTTATTTTGTTGCCCTCGTTTTGTTGAGGGAACCAAATAAACTGGTCAAACCAACAAAACCAATGGTTTGGATCAACAAAATGGGTTTGGTTATAAAATTTGGTATTCCCAACCAAATATTTTGTTTACCCACATTGCACTGAATATTTATTTCACGCCAAATAAACGTTCAACGTGAATCAGTAAGTTATTTCACATTTGGGCTAACTTTTTGAGTTTTAACCAAGCTCTGAACGGAGGCCGAGTAAAAAATGGCTTAGTAGTAAATTAGAACCGCTATTTTTACAGCTCCCGTGGCTCAGGTGGTTAGAGCGTCAGGTCAATGAATATGGGGTTGAGGGTTCGAAGCCCGTCACAGAAGTATACTTTTTGATTTACTTTTTTTATTTATTTACTTTTTTTTAATCTGTTGGTTGGCATAAATGCATTAATTCATGAATTTTTATGTAAAAATAATACTTTTTAATAACTCAGGCCAACAAAATGGTTTTGTTAATTCAACAAAATGTATCAGGATTTTGTTGAAATAACAATATAACTTTTTGTTGCAATTACAAAAAATTTTTGTTGCTTTAACCAAAAAATTTTAACAAAATTATTTTGTTAGTCCAACAAAAAATATAGTTGTCCCTATTTCAACCAAATTTTTTTTGTTGGGACAACAATTTTTTTGTTACCCCAACAAAACAGTTTTTTCAGTGTATCACTGCACTTGAAGTTGTCAGCTAAGGTTAGTCATAGATTGGAAAAATTATCACATTCCTTAACATTGACAATAATTTAAAATTAATATGTTAACAATATATTCCTATAAAGTCAACTATTATTAAATATTTTTATAATCTTTAATGATTAGAAAAGCAAAGCTACAACAATTTGATTTAACATATCAAAGCTTGTGTTAATTGTAATATAATACAATAACTATAAATATTTTTCAAACTTTATAGTTGATAAACTATATAATTTAATATGTTTTTAATTTCAAGTACTTTAAACCATTTAATTCTAAAGGTTTTGATTGTCAAAAGTAATATGAGTAGAGCCCACAACGCTTCAAGGCCTCGCGCTCTTAACCTCATTACTTATACGTGCTTTTAACGTATTGAGTCATACAAAAATATACTTTTAATCTTGTTTCTGATGGCACATTTTGCGATAATTTAATATGAGTTTTACGCTGTTTTAATTTGTAAACATTATAACAAATGTATTTAATAAAATGATCATAAAGGTTATTTTACATATGAAAGTATTATATTATAAATTTCAGTAAAAATGTGATTTTTTATTAGTATAATGGTTGAGACGAAAATTTTTGTTTGAATTTGTAATTTATTTGTTGAGTAGCTTTTTTCCAACGCTTCGCTCACGTTACTCGTTAGGTTAAGTCGTTGCCTACGCTTATCTGCTATCAAGCTCGACCTAAAATCGCTGGAATACCTAATATTGGATTTTTCATTCCATTTGTTTCTTAGCAACCAATAAAAAAGATCAAAATAGGCATATTTTTTGTAAACAATCATGATTTAAAGTGTCCTAGGTTACTTATGATACCTCAAAGAATATAAGTACAAATTATCATGAAGGTCGGTTGAGTATTTTACGCGTGAGGGCGTAACGAACATCCGGACATTCACATTTATAATAATATTAGTAGGCACATTTAGATACTGTTTTTGTTTTGTATATCTCTACGAATGGATATTTTCTTATGGATTCCTTAATGAAAATTATTAAATATTAATATGTACTTTTAGGTAGTCCATTAACATAAAAAAATTATTAAATTTAATGATAGTCAAAATATTATTAATAATTACCTGTTATACATTTTAAAAACAAATTACAATATAAAGTTAAACAACAAGATTTCAATAAATTGTAAATTTAGTATGTCACGAAAATCACCAGATAAAGTTAAAATTGATTCTTCGATTTTCGGTTTAATTAAATATTTGAGCGCTTGATGTTTGTATCGCAGCGGTTGGTTTGTGGTCGGATTTGTGGCTTTATGTCAAGCTCCCTTCATTTTCGATTAATTCGTTACTTATTCTGTCATATTTTATTTCAAATATCCAAGCACAGCATATTAGAAAGTTTTTTTTTTATAGTTTGTTAACAAAAAATTACTCAGAAGCATATTTATCTACCTTTTAAGTATAAAATGCAGCTACGTTCAAAAGAACAAAATTCATTTAATAAAATATTTTTAAACGTTTACTTTCACGTGCCTAATCCTACTAATATATTGACAAATTTATATTATTGGTTAGTAAGATAAGTAGCTATAGATCCTGAGAAAGGTTAGAGGATTTATTATTGTTAGAAACTGGACCCAGCTGCCTTTTGTCATTTGGATATAAATTAACAATTCTGACAAATGAATCATCCAATATTTGTCAGTTACAAAGCTACACCAGATCCATCACACTCAGCCGTCAGTCATATTAAACTTAACATACGCATCATGGAGTTTGTTGGTGTCTTTATTTTATTTCTTTATCCCCAAGGCAAATTCCAAAACACAAAGAGTCGCTTACAAGTAGTAATAGTATATAAAAATATTTTTTTCGATAAATTATAAACAACTAGAAAATTTGAAGGTGGACGTGAACCTGTATTAAGTTATGTATGTAATGTAATTTATAGATCTGTCTCAAAGAACCGTCACAAAGAATCACGGTGTACTTTCCGAAGCATATAAATTGTCTAGTTACAAAAACACTTTTTTTAAATATTACTTGATGAGCCAAAGTCAAATTAAATAAATTCAAAGTAAAAAGAATATAATAAAAATTATTGTTATTAAAATTATTCTTCGTCAACCAAAATTACTAAAGTAAAAATCAACCCTGAATTAAGGTCCTTGACGAGCAAAGTAGGTCGGTCTGAATCAGAGTTTCTCGTAGCGTAAATAAACACCAGAGCCAGGATAACTAACCGGGAGGTCACGAGGAGGTGAGTGTAGGGAAGGGTGGAGGGGGGGAGAGGGCTGCCGAGATGATTGAAGGGTAGTTAAACATGCCAGGAGGACTTGTTTGGTCGCCGTGTATTCATGGCCAACAAAATATTCCTTTCACAAACTTTACTTGATAAAACGTATTGGTTTCATTCTAAACAAATATACAGTTAAAGTTTCCTATTATACTGAAAAAAATACTTCTTAAATAGAAAAAAAAAATAATGGTTTGACCAAAATATTTTACCTCATTCATATATTTTTATTCACGATTTTGTTAAATTATGTAACAATATAAACATCAAGTCTAAATTCATTCATTTTACAAAAATAGATAGATGGCACAAGTTTATGTGTGTTCTAAATATAATCGAGAAAAGATTTATTTATTGACAGCTGATATACCATTAAAAATGTTTAAAAAGTGTAGATGTTTTACAAGGACTATAATAATATAATTACAAATGGACATGCTCAAATCACTTATATGAAATGAATGGACAGGAATATTATAAAAATATAAACAATAATTATAACAATAGTTATTAGGAATAAATATCATGATCGAAATTTATTTGAAAGGTTTGTTATATTGTATTTTTTCCTTAGATGAAAGACTGAGTTGAATAACAAGACAATGGAAAACTAAATATAGGGGTACGCTAGTTTAATAGAGTATATTGCTCTACTCCCCTCCCCCCTCACAGAAACCTTTCCACTTATACAATAAAAACAAATATAAATTCAAACAAATTTGTATGTTTTTATTTTAAAATATCAAACATATTAAATGTAATTATTACAAAACATTCCACAAACACAAATTCTAATGTTTTATAATTAAAAAAACTTTTAGAATCCGATATATCAAAGAAATTATAATATAGCTAAATTCAAGTTTGACCTGTCAATGATTCATATTGTGAAAAAAATATTCTGATATTAAGAGGAGTGTGTTGAAAGTGTCAAATTTTATCTAATTGCTTGCAAAATATTGGAACTCCACAAAGAACTAGGTTTTTAAATCACAATATTCCATAAAAGGTTGACTCTACATTATTTATCAAGGAAAATGGGTAAATCATTATTTACATGACATATTGTTTGTTTATTGAAATATTTTCTTTATCATTATGATCTGGGTCGCGTTCTTAGATCGGTACAAATTAATATAAGTCATGTTGATCACATTTTCAAGAGGATCGCACTTAGAATGGTTAAAATATATGTTGCAAAATATTTTTGTAACAGGATTTTTTAATTTTTATTAATATAAAGTAAGGCAAAAATCTTCCTAGTTTTTTTAGACTTAGGTAAAAAACAATAAATATAAAATAAACGCATCTTCCATTGTTAGCCAAAGAATAGTCAAATTATATACATTACTCTAACCATACTTCATGTCATTTTTAGCATCGATGTTGCTGAGGGTTACGATAATTTTCAGCCTAATTTATTGAACATTGGAAACTATCGACTTGTAAACTTGAGAAAGCTCCAACTATGTCGTGATTTAAATCTTCTTTGCACTGAAGTATTAGATTTTTGTCAGTGTGCCATGTATACCGATTATTTAAGCCTTACATGTTCATCTGCCTTATCATGGATTATGTTCTGAATTTTAAAGTTTTCGGAGACATAAATCCATAAACCTTTGCATGCTAATAAAGTTTCCTCTGTCTTTTGGCAATTTTAAGATTGAAAATAGAATAAATTTTATTAGTCTAAAAATTTGTTGATTTCCCGGGGGGGGGGGGGGGGGGCAGGATGATGATAGTGATATGGCAAAATTTTTATAATCGTACTAGTACGAGGGAAGATAGTATGAAGTAATCAAGTTTCAAATCAATATCTAATTAAACCAACAGTTAAAATCACACAAAGCTCCAGTCTAGAACAATAAGGCACGTGCAACTTTGATCGTTGATGTGTGCGTAGGGAGGGTTTCATTAACGTGAAGTGTTTGAAAAACTAACTAATTTTCTAACGAAAGGAAGTGGAAGTAGATGAATGGGATATTGTTTCTTGTTGGTGTTATCCACAGTCAACGTAATATTATAATTTACTTATATGATCTTAATTGAAGTAATGAAAGAAGTCTGAGAATTTTTCTGGCATTGAGAATATTTTAGGTTGAATTTGAGTGGTTTATAATGATGAACTGCATCGTTGAATTGAGTATTATACCCTTAAAATGTATATACTTACTGCAAGTATATGGATCATTTTACTCCCAAAGTAGTTTTTCATCGTATTTAAGGAATTTTTCATATTTTAAATCAGTAATATTTTGACCTAAATTCAATAATTTTAAAATTGGAAAGAAATTAATGTAGGCTTATTATGTAGTCAATAATCAGTTCCGGGTCTGTTATTTTTATTTTAATGCACATACATAAAGTAATATTTCATATATCGAACAATAAAAAATCACTATATAAATATATTTTATTATTTACCGAAATAAATTTTCTAAATTATATTATAATATGATAGTGTTAAATTATATAAATAGAACTCTCACTGATGTGTTTCATGTAAAGAAAAAAAACACCACTTTTTTTAGATATTTAAAGTGTTGCTTTGCTTTTGAAATTACCTATTTATAAAGTAGCATGACTTAACATATACATAAAGCAATGAAAATCATTTCATATACAAAGCAAATATAATTCACTATAGGGGGCTTAAAATCATTTTTTCGTTAATGGTAAGATATTTTTGTTTCACAAATAGTGCAGTAAGTAGGATAAAATGCAAAGCTAAAGTACACTTTTTAGTAAAATGAAAAATCTTAACAGAGAAATGATAGTGCTAACATCATAGTTCAAGCAGCTTCTTAACTCCTCAACCACTGCGCAATTTTTTTACAATGATCCTTGCAAAACATAACATTAAGAAAGGCAATTTCGAAAAAATAAAACATTTTAATAATAACGCTTTTTTATTATTATGATTATTTTACAAATATTTACTGTTAAATTATCCTCGTCAATACGGCTTCAGAAAGGGACGATCAACAATTGATGCGATCTCCGAAGAAAGCTGTTGAGAGAACCGAGGACCACAACCATTTCTTCCGCCGAGTAGTGCTTCTTGTTACGCGTGATGTCAAGAATGCCTTCACTTCGGCAAGGTCAGTCTGTATGTTGCATGCTCTTCACAACACCTTTTGCATTCAAACGTATTTATTGTGGCACATCGAGGACTACCTCCGTTCTAGGCGTCTCATATATGACACCCGAGATGGAACTCGGACGGGGGAAGTCACCTCCGGCGCCACGCAGGGTTCAATACTCGTTTCGGATCTCAGGAATATCGCTTATGACAGACTCTTGGGATCCAAAATGCCAGAGGGAACCATCTTTGTTGGGTACGCCGATGACATTGCAGCCCTCATCACCGTACACAAAGTTGAGTTGGCCCAGCCTAAGTTGAACCAGTTCATGCGCCTGGATGGTCGATCGTGGTTGTTCGATTGTCCTGATCAAGATGAAGATCGTGGCCCTCAAAAAAAGAAGATAATTGTCACCGTAGTCCCACTGCGAGTGGGAAAAGGAAGTGGTCCAGTCAACCCGTGCTGCAAGTACCTGAAATTATGGTGGACAACAAGTTAAGATGGCTGCTATAGTGGTGTCTAATCTTAGTAAGCTGATGGCTAAATTCGGGGGTCCTCGGTACAGCAGAGAGATTGATGTCCGCAGTCCAGTCCGTGCTCTTTTACGGGGTGGAGGTGTGGGCAGACGTTCTCACTAAGGCATTCTATAGGTTGCGCATCCCCTGGCCGCCAAGCAGCTGGCTAGCCGTAGCTGGATATGAATTCAGCGGCAAGTTGCGCTCTGGGTGTATTCCACCTATTGGACTGTTTACGAGCCTGCGGCCCTGGTGATTGCCGAGGACATCCCTGTCAAGCTCTTGGCAGGGGAGAGGAAGGCTATTTATCAGAGACAAGGTGAGATCGTCAAGGAATCTGCAAGATCCGAAGAGCGAGCCCGAAACCTTCCAGCTCTGCAACACAGCTGGGACAACGACACCTGGGGACGATAGACTGCGTGACTCATCGAGTAGGTCCAACCATGTGTAAAAAGGCGGCATGGCGAGGTGGACTACTAGCTCACGCAGTTCCTGACAGGTCACGGTTATTTTAAGTCGTAACTCAACCGGATTAGCAAGACTGGTTCACTGGATTGTATCTACTGCCCGGGCGTTTTCGACCATACAAAACACAATTTATTCCTCTGTCCGCGTTTTAAAAGGCCCCGCCTGGATATCACAAGAAAACTCGGTGTTTTTTTCTTGTGGACATAGTCTGTGAAAAAAAAAGTTATGGAGTATAAAGGCAACTGGAATTGTTTGTCAGAGTTCGTTCGGGACATCCTCCTGGGATAGAAAATCGGTATGGCAATCGGTCTACGAAGTGGCAAAGGCCCATTGACGGAGCGGCTGGATAAGAAGCGAACCCCACTGGCATAAGCCTAATTTAGGTCCAGCCCGACGCAATGTGATAAATAATTCCAGGTTAAAATCCTAAAGAATAGATTAGGTTTTTTAGTGGTTCCCACTCTTCATTCCTGCCTCCCCATAAAAAATGTACATGTTAAGTTGGTTAATGTATTAATTTAAAAGGTTTCCCATCAAAAAGCTAAATCCATCTATGTAGCTCTACATATATTTTACAGAAAAGAAAAAGTTATTGACTCATTTTACATCATACAATATACTCTTATATTTAACGGACTACATATCTATATCACATAATTATTGTCTACTTTAATGTATTTTGTTTTCTCTTATGACAAATATTTTTTGTTAATATAAGCGGTATTTTTGTAAAGATGCAAAGAATAAAAATTATACCATTTATGTATTTCAATAAATAATAACTTCATTAGACTCTTGAAATTAATCAATATGGAAATGATCGGAGTGGATTACTAATGGTTTTATAATCACCAGTGTTCGTAGCGACGCGGGTCGCAGCTGAGAACGCTTAGTGTGTAATTAGGACCGAGAACTCATGCCGTGGATAACCGAGATACCAGTGTAGGTTGTTCTTAAGGAGAGGGTGGCATCCAAAACGAGATTATAGGCTATGGAAGTTATGCATTAGTAGGAAAATGTTTTAAATAAATAAGTTGAGATTTTTATAAATAACGAAAAATAGCATTATTTCCAAAAAATAATAATTCAATCAAACTTCCTAATATATAATAATTCAAACAGTATTAATTATTGTTCGTCTATTAATGAAATAAATTTAAATACTAAATAAAAAATCTAGCACACTAAAATATTTTTCCGATTGGACAATTGAACTCTTCATGGTTCAGAAGAAGATCAAGTCCAAAATTACGTAGTGAGTTAAGAATGTGCAATTAAAATTTAGTAACTTGTTTGGATATATAATTTTAACGTACCATAACTTTCGACAAACTATCGATAAAATAAGATTCAAAGTAAGTAGTAAGTTAGATTATAGTTAACTTAACAAATAATGTTGAACTAAATTTAAAATTATACCAAAAGAAAAGGTTTTTCAACTTTCCAAATAAAAAAATAAATAAATAACTGTCGCTATTTAACATTCACGCCAGAAGGCGTTTAGTACAGCTTGAGTAACAATATAAAGGAACTTGTCTCACCTGAGCAGCTGTCAAGTGCCAGTAATGTTGTGCATGGTTGTACATCCTCGTGTAACATTATAATGCAGCTCCAAAAGTGATCTCAGCTTTACATATATTTACTGTTATAATTAAATAATTAACATTATTAATAAGATAAAAAAACATGAAGTTTTACATTTTTTTAATGCGTAATATTATTTTCTAAGTTATGCTAATTTTATAACAGAATATATTAAAATAGAATCATAATAATGTTGTAATGTTGTCTAACATAAAAGTCATTTAATGTAATGGTCTAATGTTTGTTTTAAATTATAAGAACACTGTTTTATAAAGTAAGTAAAATAATTGTTTTGCATACAACTTAGTTTTTGAGAATTTTAAAAATATGGTTATATATTATACAATTGCTGAATTCCACTTTTTAAAAATATATTAAATAAAACTCATCCAATTTAATTACTATAATTTCTGGGATTATGAGAACAACAACTCAAAAACGCCTGATTTTGGATTATATTTTTTTAACAAGATTGTCCATGTGACTTTCAATTATATATTTCGCTATTATTATTTGTGTGTGTGTGTGTGTGTGCTTTTTTTACGGTTAGCAAACTTTATTTAAGACCTAATGCTTGATGATACGCTATAATATTCTGGGTGTTTCTAAAAAGAATTTACAAGTGAAAACGTCTTAAGTAAATTAGAGAAAACTAAATCATAAAAGCACTTGTAGCAGTTACGAAAGCAGTTGCTCTCTTGGACTCGAAAATATGCTAGACATGTGATTTTGGTACACTAATGGAATTTGATTACTTTGATAGTTCTGCGCCGTTTATCTCAAACCATGCAAAAATAAACTAAAGAGGAATAATTTGTGATTGATCAAACCAAAACAAACAGCCAAATTCAGAACGCTTGATTGAGTTTCTATTTAATTGTTTCAAAACTATTTCGTTGAAATTACAAACTATCGAACCATATGTGACAATTGTTTCTATAATAGCTACTAATTAACCTCTCATTTACCACTATAAGTTCATTCACTCAATAAATATATATTTTAACCGATGTATTAAGTTCTTTTAAGAACACTCGGGATGTATACACTTGCCCATTTAGTAACTTTCCCTTTATAACAAAAAAAGATTTTAAAGATCATTAAGACCTGTTATCTACATTTTTTACTCACGTTATTTAAATATTATTTGCGTACAAAAATACGTAATTTATGAGTTTTTGATTATATCAAATAATTCTTAAGTCCTACATAAGTGACATAAAACTTTTGTTCTAACACTAAACAGGTTTCACTCCGAATAGTTTACTCCTTAGATTATGGGAACAATGAAATTTCTGCAAGATAAAATTCTAACACAAATCCATAAAAAGTAGTTAGTTAAATGTTTATGATTTCCTATATGTAATTTTATCAAGAAATACAAAAGCGTTTAATTATATTGTGTATTTTCTTATCCGGCCATATGAGTTTTAAGAGCTTAAGATATATCTTATATTTTTGCCCGGTCTGCTGAATTGAATAAATCAGTTTGGCTTCTATTGATGGGCCAATTCAATGAGGGGAATATCAGCGTCGTGCCTCGAAATAGAAAGCGACCCTTGTCCCTGCTTCCTGCCTCTATCTCATCCAAGTTTCCATCATGCCTAAGTTTCGAACACATCTTATATTTGCAGAAATAATTATAAAAAACCCGTGTTACACATAAAAACAAATTTAAATTAATTTTATGATGGAGCTGTAAAATTTAAAAAAAAAAAAACGATCTTAAATTTTTTATATATTAGTTATTAAGTAGTTAGCAATAATCTATTTATATTCTTAATTATCTATATATTATATATCAATAATCTATTTATATCTAATTATCTATTTCTATTAATATTTATTGAGAATATTTCAGTGCAAAATTTACCAGCAATGATTTAAATATTTAACTTTATAAAAAAAGTTACACTTTTTATTTTTTTGCTTTTTTATGTCTCAGTAATAGAAATGAAATCTTAACAGAATATTTAAGCTATAAAATTGAATATTACCTATCTAATTAACTTCAATAGAATACTTTTTTTTATTAAATAGTTTTATAGTAAAGAAATTTTTGTTATTTAATTTACATTTAGTTCTTTTGCCATTGAAAATTAATTAATATCAATGAAGCAAAAATTAAGTAACGATTATGTAAATAACAGCAAGTAAGCCTATGTTTTAAATTTTTTTCATCGAATTTCCCTTAGGGAATAAGCTATTACCGTAGATCTCATGGTAAGACCTAAGCCCGGGAACGTGTTACTTTTTTGAGAGACCAAAAATAATAGTCATAAAATTATATATACCTATATGTCCCTAGACACTATAACTCTTGTAAAATGCTCCAAACGAGACCAAGTTTGTTAGAGATGAGTAATTCTACCATTATTTGGATGAGTTCGTAAACCAGGTTAATCGACCTACCAGAAGGGGTACTTTTGGGGATTTTGTACCTAAAAATGGGGGTTCTAGCGAATTTCCCATAGGGAATAAGCTATTACCGTAGGTCTCATGGTAAGACCTAAGCCCGGGACCATGTTACTTTTTCGTTTTTAGGTGCCCAGAGACAAAAAATAATAGTCATTATGTATATATATATATATATATATATATATATATATATATATATATATATATATATATATATATATATATATATAATGTATATATATATATATAAGTAGATAGTACTATGGGGTTCCTAGGACACTTTTGGAGACAATCAAAAATCAAACAAATTTCATAGTTTTTCAGTACAATTATGCAATATTTTTGCCATTTTTTGGCCAATTTTCAGCTTTTGTCAAATTGTCATAAAAAATATGCAAATTTAATGAAATTTTTAATAAATATGCATGAATTTATATGAAATTATTTACAGAATAAAAAGTTTTTTAAAACCAGTAAAATTATAATTTTTTACAAGATGATTTAAAATTTATTATCAATACAATTATACTAAAATAATTATTCAAATTTAACTAAAGCAGTTTCTTTATTATCAAAAGTCTTAAAAGCCGTGACAATTAAATTTAAATCTTTTTTATTTAATTCTTTAATAGTTTTATCATCAATTATATTAGTAAATCTTTTTGGTAAATGTATTTTACATTTTTCTAATTCAACAATAATTGTATATCCATATTTATCTTTAATTCTTTCAAATTTTTCAATTTTATATTTTTCATTTAAATTTAAACTTTTTAATGGTTTATATTCTTTAAATCTTAATTCTCCAATATTATTAATTTCTTCTAACAGATCCATTTATATAGGGAAAAAATATTACAAATTCATTTGTGATAGATATGTTAAAAAGTTATCATCATAATTAGGTTTTATACAAAAATCCATATTTAAATATTTAAAAATCATTGGTAATAATTTTTTATATGATATATTACTTTTCTTAAAACATAAATATTTATTAAAAACTAGTGTAATTTTTTCTTTATCTTCATGATTCAATTCAAAATTAATATTGTATATTTTGTTTAAAAATTGATAGTAAAATATCCAATTTGTATAATTCCTTTGTTTTAAAAATAATTTTATATTCTTAGGTGTTATTTCAAAATGATTGGAAATACATAAAATATATAATTCATTAATTAATTGGTGTGTTTTATATGGTTGAAAATGGTTAAATTCTCTTAAAATATGTTTAAGATGTTTATTCTTATTACTTTTTCTCTTAATCTTTTTTTCATAAATAATTCTTTTACATATATTACATCCTACACAATTTCCAATAATAGTAAAATTAGTTTGATTATGACATCTATAACACATATCCATTTATTAAAAAAATATTTTATACATAAATGAATTGATTCAATTCATTTATGTATAAAATATTTTTTATATATAAATGAATGAACCAATTCATTGTCACAAGTGTAAGAAAAAAACTAAAAATAATAATCCACAAATTGTTGAAATGAAAAATGGATTATATAGAATAGCTACTAAATGTTTAATTTGTAAAACAAATAAAAGTAAAATTTTAAAAAAAGAAGTTAAACCTATAATTAAAAAAGAATTAACTAAAAATGAACAAATAATTGAAGCAAATGAAATTCATGCTCCAATCAGAAAGAAATTTCTAAAAAGAAAAATAATTACATTAGGTATTGATGATTTATGGGCAGCAGATTTAATTATAATGAAAAATTATGAAAAAGAAAATGATGGTTATAAATATATGTTAAATGTGATAGATACTTTCTCAAAATATGTTTGGTCAAAACCATTAAAGAAAAAAGATGGAAAAACAGTTTCTAAAGCATTTGAAGAAATAATTAATGATGCAATTAAAATTAATCATAAATCACCTAATCTTTTACATACAGATAAAGGATTAGAATTTATCAATAAAGAATTCAAAGAAATATTAAATAAATATAATATTAAATTGTATCATACAGAAAATGAAGAAAAATCAAGTATAATAGAAAGGTATAATAGAACACAAAATGAAAAAATGAAAATACAATTTGAAATTAATAAAAATTATAGATGGATAAATATTTTACCAAAAATTGTTAAAGAATATAATAACTCATATCATTCAACAATTAAAATGAAACCAATTGAAGTAAATAAAAATAATGAAAAGGATTTATTAGATACTGTTTTTAAATATAAACCACCAAAAACAATAACCAAATCAAAATTTAAAATAAATGATAGAGTTAGAATTGGAAATAAAAAAATCAACATTTTCTAATAAATATAAAAATAATTGGTCTAGAGAAATATTTATAATTTCTAAAATTAATAATACAAATCCAGTTACATATAGTATAAAAGATCAAAATAATGAAGATATTATTGGAAATTTTTATGAATATGAATTGAAAAAAACCAATTTGTAAATTTTATTTTATATAAATGGAAAAGAAATGTTTAAGGTGTAAATTATATAAAGATATATCTAAATTTTATAAAGATAAAAATACTAAAGATGGGTTATATCATTATTGTAAAGAATGTAAGGATTTGTATTATAAAAAATTATATGATAATATTAAAGTTATTGAATTAAATGAAAAACAATGTCATAAATGTAAAGAAATTAAAGATATTTTAAATTTTAATAATTATCATTATAGTAAAGATAGAAAAAATGCAATTTGTATACAATGTATTAGAGAAATGTTTTTAAAACCACAATTTTGTGAATGTGGAAGAAATATTAAATGGACTAATAATTATTTAAGACATTTAGAAACTAAAATTCATGACAAAAATATAACAAAACTAGAAAATTAAAAAATATGATAAAAATAATAATTTTACTTGTTTTAAAAAAGTTTAAATTTTATTGAAAAAATACTATAGAAAACTTAAATTGACTTATGAAAATACAACTATTGATTTTATTGAAAAAATACTCTAGAAAATTTTAATTAACTTGTGAAAAGTTGACTATTGATTTTATTGAAAAAATACTCTAGAAAACTTAAATTAACTTGTGAAAAGTTGATTATTGATTGAAAAAATACAATTTAAACTATAAATTACCTAGAAAAAAGTGGAAAAACTTCTCATATTTTTAAGAGTTTTATTTCTAAGTAAAAATTATTTCTAATAAATGGAACGAACAAATAAAAATATGAATTGTCCTTATTGTAATAAAAATATATTATATAAAAATTATGATAGACATTATAACTCAACTAAACATTTATTAAATAAACAAAAATATGATAATAAAATATTTGAATTAAAACATTGGTGTAAAAATAATAATATATATAATTATAAAAATAAAACTTTAGATGAATTAACAAATATTAAAGAAACATTTGATCTTACAAATTATTCATTATTTAATATTGAAAAATTAAATGAAATTGCAAAAAAATTATCTGTCAGAAATTATGAAAATTTATCTAGAGATGAACTAATTAAAAGATTAAACAAAATTAAAGAAAATCCAAATAATTTAGAATATAGATCATTAAAATATATTCAAAATTTAGCAATTAAAAATAGTATTAAAATTGTTAATAAAACTAGAAGAGAATTAATTGGATTATTAAATGATTATTTTAAAAATAGACCAATTCCAAAAGAAAATATAATAAATATTCAAGAAGCTTCGTCATTAAAAGGATATTTTCAAGATTATATTTTAACAAATTCAAATGATGATTTAGATATTAATGATTATTTAGAAACTCAAAGAAATGAAATAAAAAAATTGATAGAAAAACAAAAATTTAAAAATATTAAAGGACAGATGGCTTTAGAATGTGAATATGAAAGAAAATTAATAAATGGTGATATTCAAAATAGTAATATGTATTTTTGCATAAAAAGTTCAGATATTTTAAATGTAGATGATTTTATTGATGATCAATTTAAGAAATTAATAGTTAGAGAACAACTAAATCAACCATCAAAAGGCTCTGGTTGGTCATTAAAAAGATGTGTTGAATTAAATCTAAAATTATCTAAAAATAATTCATTAAATGCTGGATCATATATAGAATTACCAAATGAAATTAAGAATAAAAAATGCTGTGTAAATTTTAAAAATAAAGATGAATATTGTTTTATTTATGCAATTAGATGTGCTATTGATAAACCAAATGAACATGCTGAAAGAGTTAAACAATATCAAAAATATATAAATGATGATATTTTTAAAGGTTTTGATTATCCAATAACATTAAAAGATATTAAATTATTTGAAAAAAGATCGTTTGACTCTAAATATAACTATCCATCAATGTCAATAAATATTTATAGAATTGATGAAGATGAAAAAATAGTGCCATTACAAATATCTGAATATTATAATGTAAAATTAGAAATTGATTTATTATATTATAAAATTGGTAATAATTGTCATTATATATTAATAACAGATTTAAATAAATTGGTATATTCTCAATTATCAAAACATAAAACAAAAAAATATATTTGTAGAAGATGTTTGACTCATTTCTACAAAAATAAAGACTTGAATAATCATTTAGAAATATGTAAATCATTAGAACCTTGTAGACCTATAATGCCATTTCCTGGTCAAAAAGTAAGTTTTAAAAACTATTACAAAAAGTTTGAACATCCATATGTAATTTATATGGATTTTGAAAGTATATTAGAAAAGATTGATAATTGTAAAAATAATCCAAATTGCTCATATACAAATAAAATTCAAAAACATATACCATATGGATTTACAATCTATTTAGTATCTAGAGTAACTAATAAAATGTATAAACCTATTTGTTATAGAGCAAAAAATGAAGAAGAATTAATAAATGTACCAAATAAATTATTTGAATATTTAGATGAAATTTCAAAATATATAGCTAAAAAATATAATTCGAAAAATAAAAAGTCAATGAATTTAACTAATGAAGAAGAAATTAATTATCAAAAAACTAATATTTGTCATATTTGTGAAAATAGTGGTTTTGATGATGATAAAAGAATAAAAGTAAGAGATCATTGCCATTTAACAGGAAAATTTAGGGGTGCTGCACAATTTAAATTGTAATTTAAATCTAAAATTCCCTCAAAGTATTCCTATATTCTGTCATAATAGTTCAAATTATGATACACATTTGTTTATAAAAGAATTAGCCAAAAAATATGGTAAAATTGATTTGTTAGCTAATACAGATGAAAAATATATAAACTATTCAGTAAATTCTGGTTATGGTTATGAATTTGAAGGTGATAAACCTAGAAAATTTATAAAATTCTCATTTGTAGATACATTTAGATTTATGGCTACATCAATTGAAAAATTAGCTAAAAATTTTAAAGAATTTAAGCATATAAAGAAATTTATAAAAGAAAATGATATAATTGAATATGATGATGAAACTTTAAAAATATTAACTTCTAAAGGTATATTCCCATATGAATTTATTGATAATGTTGAAAAATTAAACTATGATAAAATATTAGAAAAAGATCAATTTTATAGTTGTTTAACTAATGAAAATATAAGTGATGATGATTATAAACATTATATAAAAGTTTGGAATAAATTAAAAATAAAAACATTAGGTAATTATTCAGATTTGTATAATATTCAGGATGTATTATTATTAGCTGATATATTTGAAAATTTTAGATCTGTTTGTTTGAAAAATTATCAATTAGATCCAGCACATTATCTAACATCACCATCATTAGCTTGGGATTCTATGTTAAAATTAACAAAAATTAAACTAGAATTAACAAGTGATTATAATATGTATTTAATGATTGAAAAAGGTATTAGAGGTGGTATTTCACAATGTATAACTAGATATTGTAAAGCAAACAATAAATATACAAAAAATTATGATAAAACAAAACCTGAAAATTATATGTTATATATAGATGCAAATAATCTATATGGATGGGCTTTAAGTCAAAAATTACCTTATAAAGATATAACATGGATGAATCCTAATACATATACATTAAATGAATGGGAAGAAACAATATTAGAATTAGATGAAAATGCTGAATATGGATACATATTAGATGTTGATTTAGAATATCCTATTGAATTATATGATGATCATAAAGATTTACCATTAGCACCTGAACATTATAATAATAAACTTTGCACAACATTATTTGATAAAAAAGATTATGTTATTTATTCAAGAAACTTAAAATATTATCTACAAAAAGGATTAAAATTAAAGAAAGTTAATAGAGTTATAGCATTTGATCAAGATGATTATATGAAAAAATATATTGAATTAAATACCAAATTAAGATCCAAATCAACATCAGATTTTGAAAAAGACTTTTTTAAATTGATGAATAATAGTGTTTTTGGAAAAACTATGGAAAATGTTAGAAATAGATGTGATATTAAATTAGGTGATGAAAAGTTTTCATTAAAACAAGCAAAAAAACCTAATTTTAAAACATTTAGTATATTTGATAAAGACTGTATTGCTTCACATATGATAAAAGAAAAGGTTAAGTTTGATAAACCAATCTATATAGGATTTTCAGTACTTGATTTATCAAAATTACATATGTATCAATTTTATTATGAAAAATTAAAGAAGTTTGATCCAAATATAAGGTTATTATATATGGATACAGACAGTTATTTTATAGAATTTAAAAAGGATCCATATAAAATTATTAAAGAAAATATTAATGAATTTGATACAAGTGATTATAAGAAAGAACATGAATGCTATAGTGAAAAGAATAAAAAAATAATTGGTAAATTTAAAGATGAGTTAAATGGTGAAATATTAGAAGAATATTGTGGTTTAAGATCAAAATTATATAGTTATGAATTTAATAATAAAAATCCTGTAAAATGTAAAGGTATTAAGAAAAGTGTTGTTGATAAAACATTACATATGGATGATTTTAAGAAATGTTTATTTGATGATCAAGAACAATATAGAGAAATGACTTGTATTAGAAGTTTTAAACATGAACTATATACAATTACAATAAATAAATTAGCTTTAAGTAATAGAGATGACAAAAGATTTATTTGTGAAAATAAAATTGATACATTACCTTGGGGGTATAAAAATAATTATAAATAAATGGAAATTTTAATTGTTCCAAAAGAATTAATAAATAATGATTTTGATATAAAATTATATTTATTTAAAACTAAAATATCAAATAAATTTTTAATATATCTTTTTAAATATAAAAATTATTTTGTATATCATTATAAGTTTAATTTTATAATAGAACCATTTATAAATATAATAAAAAATTATGTTAAAGAAAGTTTTAAAGAAAATGATCAAAATTATATTAATAATTTATAACCATATGATATTGAATTTATACTATAATTTTATGTATATTTTTAAATATTTTCTTTAATAAATTTAAATATATTCAATAATTTATTGAATATCTAACATAAAAATATCTATAAATTTTACTTTATTATCATTATAAGTAAGACCCGTCTTTAAGACGGGTCTCAAATTTGTATATAATTTATTATATTTATGAATATTTTTGAATGTTTAAGAAGGGTAACATTTTGTTACCCTTAAGTTTTTATTGTATAATAAGGTTACCTCCTTTAAAAATTTTAAAATAAATATTCTAATTTATATGGGACCCATTTTGGGTCCTACCTAATTTTAATAAGTTTTGTATGTTTTTCATTATATGATAGGGGGGAGAAATTGTCCCCTCTAAAAATATCTATAAATTTTAATCTATCCTTATTGTTTTCTACTTTTTTTTATTTTAAAATTAATAAATATAAACCAGATTCATTAATAAACATTGTTTTATTATCTATTTTATTGACGCCCTGTTTTAGGGCATCTGAAAAACATGTTTGTACATCAATTTCTAGGGTGTCATAATTTGTGACACCTATAATTTTTATGTAAATTAATTTATCATTATTATGTAAATGTAACTGTTGGTTACACTTGATATATTTTAAGTTTTATATATTTTTCTTTTACATTATCAATTAAAACTTTTCTAGAATTTTTATATTTTAAAATATAACAAATATCTTTTCTTTTAAACCAAGGTTTATTTTGTTTATTAAATACAATTAATTTATTATTAAATATAAAATTATTGTTAATTAAATAAATTATTGTTTTTATTATTTATGTAGATAAATTTTATATTACAAATTTTGTTTTAATCTTAAATATACAATACTTTTAATATTTTCATTATTTATTTGATTTCCATCACTATCTTGAATAGATATTACAATATTTTGAATTTTATTTATATTTTTTAAAGGAATATAATCAATTTCATTTGGTTTTTCACTAATTTTTGATCCATATTCAACATTTGGATAAAATGAATATAGAATTTCTGATTCTTTATGTAAATGTGAATGATCTTTATGATTTTTAAAACTAGGATCAACTAAATTACAATGTATTTCAATAACATCAAAAGGTCTAATTTTTGGTAGTTTTATTCCTTTTGTTAATACATTTGGTTCAATCATTTTATCATCTAATCCTAATAAATCAATTATAATTGTTGTTACTATGATTTTAACAGGAGATTTTATTATAATATATGGTCCATCATTTTTCAGTATAAAATCATTTTCATCAAATTTATTAATTTTCTTTTTAAATTCTTTTAAACTATTAATAAAAATATTTTTTATTTCTTCAATTGTATAATTTCCTTTATTTATATCAAAATATTGATCTATAATTTTATCATCTTCATCTTTAATAGAATATCCATAACAGTTTTTATAATCATTTGGTATATTTGATATAAAATTATCTGAATAAAATCCACTTAAACCAATACTATATTTTCCATCTAAATGTATTGGATGTTCTAATCTTAATTCTAGTTTGGATGAATGACCAATTATTTTAAATAATTTCATCTTATTTAAATGGAGAAATTTTTAGAAAACAAAGATAATATAAAATTAGAATCATATGATAAAAATAATAAAAATGATCAACCTATTAGATTATTAATTATAGGAACAAGTGGATCTGGTAAAACTACATTATTATTAAATTTTATTTACAAAAGATTAATTCCATATTCAAATTTATATATTTTTAGTAAATCATTAGAACAACCATCTTATAAATTATTACAAAAAAGATTTAAAAATATAGAATCAAATATTAATAAACAAATTTCTTATTTTTCATGTGATGATATGATTCCACTAAATAAATGTAAACCAAATTCATTAGTAGTTTTTGATGATTGTATTTTAGAAAAACAAGATAAAATTAAAGAATATTTTATAATGGGTAGACATAAAAATATATCATGTATTTATTTATCACAATGTTATTCAAAAGTTGATATGCAATTAATTAGAAATAATTTAAATATGTTATGCATCTTTAAACAAAATGAACATTATATGAAAAAAATATATAATAATTTTGTTGGATCAGATATGAAATTTGATAAATTTAAAACTATTTGTAATGATTGTGGGAAAGAAGACTATGGATTTTTAACTATTAATTTATTGAAAAAATCAAATGATGGAAAATATATGAAAAATTTTTCTGATATTAAATAATGATAATGGCTTGTTGTATGTTTGATTCAATAATTGATAGAATATTTATTTTATTAGTATTATTTATTTCATTAGTATTTATATATTTAATGAAAATTACAGAAATAAAGTAAAATAAATTGTGTTTAACATAATTAGTGTTTATGTTAACATGATTTGTGTTTGTGTTAACATGATTTGTGTTTTGTGTTAACATGATTTGTGTTTTGTGTTAACATGATTTGTTTTTATGTTAACATAATTTGTGTTTGTGTTAACATAATTTGTGTTTTGTGTTAATATGATTTGTGTTTATGTTAACATGATTTGTGTTTATGTTAACATGATTTGTTTTGAACCTAAATTTTTATTTGTAATAAATGGATAAAATATCTGTTAATGAAGCTAAAAAATTAGATGATATTGAGAAAAAATTAATAAAAGAATTTAAAAATCAAATTAAAATTGAAGATAATTATGAAAAAATTAAACAAAAAGCATATGAACCTATAACATCAGCAATTGGTAAAGTTGAAAATAAAATTGGCGAAGTCTTAAATGAAAATAAAAACCTTATGGAATTGGTACCTATTGTTAATAATTTTGCCAATATATCAATACCAGAAACTGAAGAACTAAATTTACCTTCAAGTACTCCATTTAGACCAATCAGACAACCAATAATTCAAGAAGAATCGACATTTATTGACCCAAATTTAATTTCACCTCAAACATTAGATAAAATTATTGGTCCATTAGCACAAAAATATTTACCAAGAACAAAAGATGATAAATTTGGTTTATATTGGAATAAACATAAAAAATCATTTATGATTGGTGATAAAATAACTGTAATTGATAATGATGATTTAATAATTGATGATAAAAAATATAATGGAACACATGGATTATGGAGATTGTTAACTTATGAAAAGAAACCAGATAATAATTTATATACACAAGATGATTTAAATAATTATTCAAAAATTTTATGGGAAACTAATTCAATTTATAAAAATAATGATCCAAATAGTAAGAAACCAAAATCTAGTAAAGGTGATAAATATATTAATTTAATTAAACATATTTGGGAATTAAAAGGTGAAATTGAAGGTTCAGGAATCAGACAATATACAGAAAATAAAATTGAATATAGATTTATAGATGATTTAAATAAATTAGATAATATTATTAGTTATATATATGCACAAGAAAAAGCTGGCAATAATAATTTTTTAAATGAAAAGAAAGCAATTAAAGACTTTATATCAAATAAATTAGATGAATTAATTGAAAAACCTGAAGGAATTAAGTATTTAAAAAGAATTTTGGCAAATATTTCATCACCATTATTAAAAGATGGATCAGGTATTTTAAATAATGTTATAAATAATTTACCTTTTGAATTACATGTACCTGGTTATCAATATCTAGGGCCTGGAACTAAATTAAATAAAAGAGTAAAAAGAGGTGATCCTGGAATAAATGATTTAGATAAAGCTGCTAAAGAACATGATTTATTTTATAGAGATCATAAAGATACAAAATCTGGAAATGAAATAGCTGATAAAATTTTACAAGATAAAGCATGGGATATAGTAACATCAAATGATCATAGAATTGGTGAAAGATTAATTGCATTACCAACATCAGGTGCTATGTGGATGAAAAGAAAATTTGGTATGGGTTTAGAAGTAGGATTAAAATTTTAATAAAATTAATTATATTAATCTATATTATAAAAAACTATAAATTTTTTTCTTAATAAATGAAAAAAACAAATATAAACTTGACAGATAATCAAAAATCAAAAATAAAATTAGCATTTAAAAATAAAAAATCAGTTATAATTCAATTTAATATTGATTAATTTAATGAAAATGGAAAAGATATTATATTATTATCTAAAAGACAAATTAATAAACTAAATAAACATAAAAAATTAAATAAAGGATTAAGATTTGAAATTTCATATAATCAATTAAAAGAAATAAAAAATGGTGGATTACTAAAAGAAATTTTAGATTTTGCTGATAATATACCTATAGTTAAAAATTATACACCAAATGTTAGAAAGGGAGCAAAAGTAGTAAAAGAATCTATAATTCCTAAATTTAGAAATTTTGTTGATTGGTTAGATCATGAATTACAAAATGTAGAAGGATCTGGTTTAGATAAAAAAACATTAAAATATATGAAACAAAATTATAAAAAAATTTTGAACCACTAACATTAGGTGAATTAGAAAAATTGTGTAAAAATATAAAATATTTTAGAGGTGTATTTATGAGAGATATATTACCTAATAAAGTTAATAAATTTGAATGTGGAATTATAAATTTAGATTCATTTGATGGAAATGGAACTCATTGGGTTTGTTATTATAAAAAAGATAAAATTAAATATTATTTTGATTCATATGGAAATATAGTTAATAAACCACCAATAGAATTAGTTAAATATTTAGGAAAAGATAATATATTTTATAATGATAATCAAATTCAAAATTATAATGATCCACCAATTTGTGGTCATTTATGTATTTTTATATTAAATGAATTAAATAATAATAAAAAATTTGATAATATAATAAATAAATTAATCCTTAATAAATATGGATTCACAAAATATATTTGATCTGTTTGGAAGACAGAAAAAACATCCAATTAATATTAAAGAAGATTATATAAATTCTAAATTAAATATATTTTTTAATAATTTTAGTAAAAGTTTTAAAAGTCATGTAAAAAAGACTGAAAATCTAGTAAATGCTATTGGTTTATCAAAAAATTATATAAGTATTAATGGTAAAAGAATTGTTAATGTTAAACCAAGTATAAATAAATATGATGTTGTAATAAAATCAGAATTAGATGAAGTTTTAGATTCAATTATTAAAATTGGTAATGATCATTCAGAAACTAAAAAGGATTTAAATAAAATTACAGACTTTTTAATTAATATTGAAAAATATGTTGAAAATTTAGAAGAAAAATTAGAAAAAGAACTAAAATTTCTATTTGATGGAGTCAATGAATCCATAAAAGAATTAAATGCTGAAATAATACTAATTAAAGATGATATAGATAAATTACAATAATTATTTTATATAAATGGAGTTGATTTATTGTCTTAAATGTAAACAAAAAACTAATTCTAAAGATATTCAGATAATAAAATTGAAAAATATAAATGTAACTAAATCAAAATGTTGTATTTGTAATTCAAAGAAAAGTTGTTTTACAAAATTTTCTCCCTAATAAATGGCTCTATACAGTTCATTTGATTTATTCATTATCAGAAACCAAAATCAATTAAACAAAGATGATTGGGATGATATTTCTGAAAAATATGAGTTGAGTATTAATATGATGAGATTGTTTCAAAATAAATTAAATTGGCAAAAAATTGCTCAACATCAAAATTTAACTATAGATTTTATTACTGAATTCATAAATTATCAATTAAAAGATTATATTGATTTGATTTGTAAATATCAAGATTTAACTGAATATTTCATTCATGATTATGCATTTACATTAAATTGGGAATTAATTTTAGAACATCAAAAAATATCAGCAAAATTTATACTTGATCATGCTACTGAAATTGAATATTTTAAAAGTAAAAATGAAATTGATACATAAAAATTATAAAATTTGACATCATAAAATTATAAAAATTTTACTTGTTTTAAAAAAGCTTTTGATTTAAAAAATTTATCCTTAATAAATGGCTGATTACAAAAAATATGTAAATGATATTGAAAGAGCTGAATACAAAAATTTCTATCCATTATCTAAATTACATTTAAATGAACCTAATAAAAAAACTGAATTTAATATAGATTTTGGAGATGGATTTTGTAAATCTAAATTTCAATTTTATATATCTGGTAAATTGACTAAATCTGATGGAAATGCATATGATAATGGTGCTAATATAAAATTAATTGATAATTTTGTTCCATTTTTATTTTCAAAAATTGAAGTTAGAAAACATAATAAATTGATTGATGAAATTGAATATCCTGGTCTATTAAGTACAATTAAAGGTATTATAACTTATTCAAAATCAGAAATAAATCACATAAATAATGGTTTTGAATCAAATTTTAAAAATAAATTTGAAGCAATTGGTAATTTATCTCATTTTGGATTAGGATTTTTTGAAAATGTAAATATTCCAATATACAAAGGAGGTTTTAATATAACATTTATTAGATCAGAAGATAATGATGCAATTTTTAGATGGAAAACTAAAAAGGCTGATGGATCTTATGATAATGCTACATTACCAACTGAAGGTAAAATAACAATTGATGAATTTTTTATTAGAGTTCCTATAATTGAATACAAAACAACAAGTAAAATTCAATTAATTAATGAACTAAGCAAATTTGAAAAAGTAAATTTTCATTTTAATCATTGGCAATGCATTGAACAAAAAAATATTACAGGAAAGAATTTAAGTTTTGATATAACAAATATCTATAGAAATATTTATAATCCAAAATTTATTATAATTGGATTTCAAAAATCAAGAACAAATGATCAGTTATTTGATACTTCTAAATTTGATAGTATGTATGTAAAAAATATAAGAGTAAAACTAAATGGTCATTATTACCCTGATGAATTGGAAAATTTTGACATAAACAATGAAAAATTTAGAATTATGTATGAAATGTATCAAGATTACAAAAAAGTTTATTATATTAGTAGTAAAATGTATTATAGTCCAACAGAATTTCTAGATAATAGACCAAATTATGTAATTGATACTACAAAAAATCCAACAAATATTTCAAGTTCAAAGAATGATATTATTATTAATGCAGATTTTGATTATGATATAGTAGCTACTAGTAAAACAAATTGTTATATTATTATTGTATCTGAAAAATTACTTGAATATAATATAATCAAAAATGATATTACTGAAATTAATTAGAATGAATTATTACTATTTTAGTCAAATTTATTGAAAAAATACTATTAAAATTTTAAATTACCTTATGAAAAGTCGACTATTAATTTTATTGAAAAAATACTTATAAAATGTGATAATTTTACTTGTTTTTAAAAAATTTTATTTTGTAGAAAATTTAGGCATATTTGTTAAAAATTTCATTAAAATTGCATATTTTTTAAGACAATTTGACAAAAGCTGAAAATTGGCCAAAAAATGGCAAAAATATTGCATAATTGTATTAAAAAACTGTGAAATTTGTTTAATTTTTGATTGTCTCCAAAAGTGTCCTAGGAACCCCATAGTACTATCTACTTATATATATATATATATATATATATATATATATATATATATATATATATATATATATATATGTATGTGTCCCTAGGCACGATAACTGTTGTAAAAACTGTCCGATCGACACCAAATTTAGTAGAGATGTGTAATCCTATGTTTATTCGGATGAGTTCGTAAACCAGACATATCGACCTACCGGAAGGGGTAGTTTTGGGGGGTTTTGTACCCCGAAATTGGGTTTTTTGCATTTTTCACATGTAAATTTTAAAAATTTTAAATTTTTATTTTGACTATTGGATTTAGCTCAAAAAAACACACAGTTTAGTACCGTGAAGCTTTTCTCTATCTCCATTGGTTACCGAGATATTACAAAGTCTAAAGACAGTACATTGTATTATGGGGCTCCAATGTTAATCTTATCAGTCAGGGAGTGCGGCATGGATGCAGGGATCGGACTCTGCATTGCCACGGTGCGACCCCCAGCACGTCCGGCACATTTTGTGTATCGGTGCTGGGCAAACGGAGGTTCGGGCCCCGGAGTCCCGGGGTAGGGGTGTCTTATCTCCTACGGGGGGTAGACCTCCGAGGGTGTACCCGCTCCCGGCCGATGAAGGGCCGCCTCTTGCCGCACGATGCGCTGGTTACAAAACAGTATGGATTGTCAACTGCAAAACACGAATCTTGGAAAGGAGAACGAACAGGCTGCTTTTAGGCGCAGCTCACTTGTGCAGAGGTCTCCGACCTCAAAGACTGGGACGCCGACGGTTGGAATTAAAACCTCCCCTCCGCCGGCCCCGTTCAAGGCTGCTGGTGTCGCTGGATCATCGGCCGTAACAGGAAAGGAGAAAGATGAGGTTGATCTGGGTATGGGTGTGACCGAGCCGGTAACACCTCTAGCCAGGATGCAAGGAATCCCTCCCAGGAAGAGCCCTCTTCGTGCGGCATTCGAGCTGCAAATGCTTCGGCAGCAGCAGGACGACGCCCACGAGGAGGAAGACTCATGTCTGAAGAAGATGAAAGTTCTTTTGAAGGAGATGGCCAAGGTCCTCCTAATTCAAAAGAACATAAACAAGGCGATAAAAGAGGGGATCCCGAAACTCGAAGATGCTCTAGAAGAAATCGAGGAATGCCGGAAAATCAGGCTAAAGGCAGTGAAGCAGGAGCGCGATGTCACGAACCGAGTCATCTCTGCTTCACCTCAAGCTCATCTGGCTGAGTCCCAGACTCAAGCCAGAAAGCGAAAGAAGAGGCAGAGCGGTTCTTCGCCGGGAAGCCCTGAGCTTATTGAGGTGGACTCAGTGCCGAGACCGGTTTTTGTCACTGCGGCATCGCAGACATCTCCTGCGCCCCGGGCGCTGCCGTGATTCCAGCGGCTACTCCTGCAGAGGTTCCTGCTCCGGCGGCTAATCCTGCCTTGGCAGCAAACTCTGCCTCAACACCTTTGGGGGGCTGGAAGACGCGCCTGTCTAAGAAAGAAAGGAGGAGGCAGAAGCAAGCGGAGGCAGCTTCGAAAAGTGCGTCGAGGGTGGAGCGGACGCAAGTCTCAAACCCGGTTGGGGAGGCCTCTGGCAAGTCTGTCAGAAAGCCTAAACAACCCAGGCCTAAGAAGCCCAGGACGGAGGCAATCTTGATCAAGCCCTTAGGGGGGCGATCTTTTGCCGATGTTCTGGGTCAGATTAGATCGCAGGCCAAACCGGAAGAGACCGACACCGTTATCAAGTCTATTCGGCGAACCCAGAACGGGGATGTCCTCCTCGAACTGGGGAAGTCGAGTGACAAGATCGGTTTTGCCGCTTCCCTCAAGACTGCACTTGGGGACAAAGGCTCCATCAAGGCCCTAGAACCGAAGTGTTCGGTCGAGATTCGGGACCTTGATGTCCTCTCCACCGAAGATGAGGTGACCCGTGCGATCCAGGTGGCACTCCCGGAGATACCGGCCGATGGAGTGAGGGTATGGCTGACAAAGCCTAACCGAAGTCAACTCCGGATGGCTGTTGCTGAGATGAGCGAAAAGCACGCCAATAAGCTGCTTAGCCTTCAGCACCTCAGAGTTGGTTGGGTTAGTTGCAGGCTCAAACGGAGGGTGGTAGTTTCGAGATGCTTCCGCTGTCTCGGTTTCGGCCACTCCTCCCGAAACTGTAAAGGGCCCGACAGGAGTGCCAACTGCTTCCAGTGTGGAAGCCAAGGCCACAAACGCAAGGAATGTTCCTCGAGCCCCTCCTGCTTCCTCTGCAAGGATTCAGGCTCCAGTGCCCTCGGTCACTTACCCGGGTCTGGTCAGTGCGGTGCCTTCAGAGCCGCACTTGAACAGGCAAAAGGCAGCGGCCGGTAATTCGCATCCTCCAGGCCAACCTTCATAGATCCTGGGGAGCTGATAACCTTCTAGATCAGCTCGCCCGAGAACTTGGTGCTGACGCGCTCCTTATCAGTGAACAGTATCGGGACAGAGACCCAAACATTTGGATCTCGGACAGCCTCGGTACTGCTGCATTTTGGGCACGTAATACACGAGATGTTTTGGTGCGGAGTCACGGGCGCGGCCGAGGATTCGTCTGGGTTCGGTGTAGGGACGTGACTATCTTCAGTTGCTACCTCACACCCAACGAGGCCGTCCAGGACTTCCGCGACAAGATAGATAGCCTAGAGGAGTGCGTTCTTGGCACCACCGGGCATGTCGTCGTTGGTGGCGATTTCAACGCCAGGGCCGTCGAGTGGGGAATGCCCTCTACCAGCTCCCGGGGGAAATACATCCTGGATTTCATCGCCAGGGCCGGTCTTGTCGTCCTCAACCAGGGCGACACACCTACTTTTCGGCGCCCCGGGCAGAGAGGCACGATCCCCGACGTCACCTTTGCGTCTGAGTCGCTCCTTCCGAGGATCTCAGGCTGGAGGGTTGTGGAGGACTACACGGGTAGCGACCACCAATACATCGTTTTTGACCTGCATGATCAGGCAAATCGTCGAGTTTCCGCATTTCGGGAAGGGCCACGCCGGTGGAACACCAACAAACTGGACGTGGTCAAGTTCACCGAAGTCATCTCTCGGGGAGCACAGGGGAATCCTGGTGAGGCTGGGGCCGAGGCACTAGTAACATCCACGATGGAACTGATCGTCTCGGCCTGCGACCAGTCTATGCCGCGAAGGAAACCCCGACGCGACAAACAACCCGTTTACTGGTGGACTGAAGAGATTGCGGAACTCAGAAGAACATGTTTAAGAACTAGACGAGCCGCCACAAGAGCGAGAATTCCCGCAGACAGAGTTCGTAAGTCGGAGGCCTATAAAGCTGCGAGAAAATCTCTCCGCCAGGCGATAAACAGGAGCAAGGCGAATAGCTGGAGGAGACTTCGTGACGACGTTGACTCCGACCCGTGGGGCCTGGGTTACAAACTTGTAACACAGAAACTCGGCGCCCGCTCTCCACCTTCCATCATGGAGGGCGCCACCATGGGGAGGATCGTCGCTGCGTTGTTTCCTGAACATCCACAGCGACCGCTGGTTGACTTCGGACGGGTAGAGGACGTTCCACTCTTCACTTTCGAGGAGCTGGAAACCTCCGTTCTCTCCCTGAAGAGCAACAAGGCTCCTGGCCCGGACGGGATTCCCAGTGAGGCTTTAAAGAAAGTATTTTCAATTAACGCTGACTTGTTGTTGAGAATGTACAATGCCTGTTTGGTAGAAGGGGTGTTTCCGGCTCCCTGGAAAACAGCCAGGCTTGTACTGATCAGCAAGGGCAAAGGTGATCCCGAACTGCCGTCGTCCCACAGGCCTCTCTGCATGTTGGACACGGCTGGGAAGCTGTTCGAGAAGCTGATCCGTTCCCGCCTGACTTCTGCCGTGGAAGCTGCCGGGGACTTATGCCCCCGTCAGTACGGCTTCAGAAAGGGACGGTCAACGATCGACGCTGTCACCGAAGTTCAGAGAGCTGTGGAGAGAGCCGAGAGCCGCAACCATTTCTCTCGCCGAGTAGTGATTCTTGTTACGCTTGATGTCAAGAATGCCTTCAACTCGGCGAGGTGGGTCGATATGTTGGATGCGCTTCGCAACACCTTTCGTATTCCTGCATATTTGTTGCGGCTCATCGAGGATTATCTACGCTCTCGAAGCCTGATCTATGACACAAGGGACGGAACGCGGACGATGGAAGTCACTTCTGGTGCCGCACAAGGTTCAATACTCGGCCCGGATCTCTGGAACGTTGCCTATGACAGCCTCCTGAGGTCCGAGATGCCTGAGGAAACCACTTTGGTTGGGTACGCCGATGACGTCGCAGCTCTCATTGCTGCACGCAACGTTGAGCTGGCCCAACTAAAGTTGAACCGAGTTATGCGGGTTGTCAACAACTGGATGTCCGATCACGGTCTCTCGCTTGCTCTTAGTAAGACGGAGATCGTGATTCTCACGAAGAAGAGGATCGACACCGTCGTCCCGTTTAGAGTGGGAAGGGAGGTGGTCACATCAACTCGTGCCGCCAAATACCTCGGGGTTATGGTGGACACCAAGTTAAGCTGGAGGGATCAGATCTTCCGTACGGCGGACAAGGCCGCTAAGGTAGTTACTCACCTTAGTAGGCTGATGGCCAATGTCGGGGGTCCCCGATCCAGCAGAAGACGTCTGTTGATGTCCGCGGTCCAGTCCGTACTCCTTTACGGGGCAGAGGTGTGGGCAGGCGCTCTAGATAAGGAGTGCTACAGGCTGCGACTCGCCCGGGTTCAGCGTCAAGCCGCGCTCAGGGTGTGTTCCGCCTACCGGACAGTGTCCGAGCCTGCCGTCCTGGTGGTCGCCGGAGTCATCCCTGTCAAGCTCTTGGCAGGGGAGAGGAAAGCGATTTATCAGAGACAAGGCGAGATCGGCAAGGACACGGCAAGAACAGAAGAGCGCTCCCGAACCTTCCAGCAGTGGCAACACAGCTGGGAGCACGACACCCGAGGACGATGGACTGCGCGACTTATCAAGCAGGTCCAACCATGGGTGGAACGGCGGCATGGGGAGGTGGACTACTACCTGACCCAATTTTTGACAGGTCACGGCTATTTTCGGTCGTACCTGAACCGGATGGGAAAGACCGGTTCACCGGACTGCATTTATTGCCCGGGTGTTCCCGACGATGCGGAACACACATTCTTCCGATGTCCCCGTTGGGAAGGGCCCCGCCTGGAGGCCACACAAATATTTGGTGCATTTTCGGTGGACTCGGTCTGCCAAAAGATTTTGGAGGATGAGGGCAACTGGGATTGTTTGTCACAGTTCGTCCGGGGCATCCTCCTGGAAAAGAAAACCGATCTGGACCGCGAAGTGGCCCAGATCCCTTGATAGAGCGGCTGGATAAGGAGCGAGCCCGACGGGCGTAAGCCAAATTTAGGCCTAGCCTGACGTAATGTGATAAACAATTCCAGGTTAGATTCCTAAAGAGTAGAGGAGGTTTTTTAGTGGGTAAACCCGTTTTTTAGGGGAGCCCCACACTACAGGCTGGCCACCTGTGTGCGTAATGCATTTTTCCGCCTCTCCCTCAAAAAAAAAAAAAAAAAAAAAAAAAAAATGTTAATCTTATGGAGAATAGGGATGTGTTAATATTTCACTTATTAACCAATATTTTTCGATGAAACTTGGTATTCAACTTCATTTGATTGAGTTTCATCCATTTATGGTAAAAAATCTTGGTTTTTGCACTTATCATGGCAGCAAACCTGCATACTCTTTTCCCATGTTATGGAGAATAGGAAAACTCCTTTAGCAATGGACAGATATTGATAAAACTTTAGTAAATGGCTTCATATGGTCGAAATAATTTTTTTATAATAAGAAACCTACTTTTAGTGTTCCCCATGGCAACATACCTGCATACTTTCCCTATATTTATCATAAGGAGAATAGCCATTTATTTCCCTATTTATGAGCACGTGATTTTATTTGGTTTACAGTTTATGTGGTCAAAATTAATATTACTAATTTGGAAATTCGCAAATTACCCTCTGTTTCTCGCAGAGTACCCAGGTCTGTTGTGACGGGGAGTATTTGCATTTTTCATATGTAATCTTAAAATTTTTTTAATTTTGATTTTCACCACTGGATATAACTAAAAAAAACACACAATCTAGTACTTTGAAGCTTTACTATATCTCCATTGCTTACCGAGATATTAAAAAGTCTAAATACAGTACATTGTTTTTGGGGCTCCAATGTTAATCTTATGGAGAATAAGAATGTTTTAATATTTCACTTGTTAACCAATATTTTTGGATGAAACTTGGTATTTAGCTTCATTTGCTTGAAACTCAACCATTTCTGTCAAAAAATCTTGTTTTTTGTACTTATTATGGCAGCAAACCTGCATGACATCTTTTCCCATGTTAATTTTACAGAGAACAGGGAAACTCTTTTATTTATGAACAGATATTGATGAAACTTATCATATGGCTTCATATGGTCCAAATACATTTTTTGTATGCTTAAGGCCTACTTTTAGTGCTCCCCTTGGCAGCATACCTGCATAGTCTATCAATATATTTATCATAAGGATAATAGTATTTTATTTCCTTATTTATGAGCACGTAATGGCATTTTGTTTACAGGTTTATCTGATGATAATTAATATTACCTACTAATATGGAAATTCGCTGAGTACGCAGGTCTGATGTGACGGGGGGTATTATATCATATGGTTGTAGGTTATGTTATTATTTTACACCTTTGTTACTACATACAAAATAAGAAATATCAATAAAAAGAGTAAGGAATTGAGAATTTTTTACCGTAAAATCTACAATCAATAAAAAGATCGAAAACAAATTTTGCACTATATATGGCCAATGACATTTCATAAATCGAATTACTCTTTACTACCAAAGCAAGTAAGATGTAGACTTGCCATCCAAAACCCGTTAGAATCAAAGGATGTTGGAGGGGATGTTCATAACAGAGTTAGACAAGTTTCGGGTCTCTTCGTCATCTGTCACATTAGGTTCATTTTGTCATTTATATAACTTTTTAACACGTCGAGTGCCACCACTATGACAATAAACGGTTATACATGACATCAAACAGGATATGAATAAAAATCTCAATTTGATGAAGCCTAGAATGGTATGATGTACATATATACAATGAAAATATACGATTTGATGCAGTATACTAATTTAATAAGTCTAACAGATGGATATGTACAAGGTGTTCGGAAAAAGCGTTACAATAGTTCAGGAGGCTATTTTACACATTAAAATAAGCAAATAATTTCCTGTAAACATAAGTCATAAATTTTATTGCTAAGCCGCTAGCCCTCATTTAGTTTTTTTCCGTATTAGATAGTTGTATTAAGTTCATATTTGGCTTAAGCTTCTGTCACAAAAATGTCCATTTTCAGAAAAAAGTTATTTTTTCCTATGTGTGTTTACAAAATAGTGGCCAGCTTACATTTTTAACTCAAATATATAAATCAAATAGGTAAATTTTATCAAACTTTTACAATACAAAACAAAATTTTTAAATCAAATTATCTAAATATAAATAACAAGTTTGTAAGGATCCGACAACAAAGAAATCTTGAAATTATGTTTATAGGAATTTTTTGCTTATTTCAATGTATAAAATAACCTCCTTAATTATTGGAGGTTTTTCAAAATACCCTGTACAACATTCGTTTTATTAGGTTTTCGATTAAATAACTATCTTTATTTAATAAAATATTTTTTACAAGGAAAGTAGACAGTAATAAATTTTACCACAGTTACATACCAGTAAGTATGAATTTTAAAATATAATATTAAGCAAAACCCAATGGCAGATGAGAACGACATTAATGTTGCTTGCCCTCTCAATTTAACCTCCATCTACACCGTTGCCTGCGGTAGTGTCTTGACGCCGACGGGGAGGGCCCCTCTTACACCCTTCAAATAATTTACTCTGTTGACTAACAGCATTTACGTTTCCCCTAGCAACACCAATCTCCCAAACGACGACGTTTCTTTTTACTTATAACTTACCTTTTGAGTAAAATCAACCTAACAAATATCATTTTCTTTGAAAAGTAAACTTTAAAAAGTTATGAAAATAAATATTATTTGCCATAAAAATATTAAAAAATTAGTTTATTGATTTTGGGCAATTGTGTAAAACATTTACTTTTTAAATGTACGAACATATATGCTGGTGTATTTTTTGTGGAGAGTAGAAAACTACAATAAACGTCCTTTCAATAAAAAATGTTTTAAGATCATTTATAATTTCATTAAATCAGCCACCTGTAATGTATTAACGTCATTTTTAATGTTTATAAGGCTTAAAAAATAAATTGAGTTCTTTAAAACCCAAAATAAAATACATATATACAATTTTCACTTTCCTATTAAAAAAATTATAACAAAATAAGATTTTCCTTATCGTTCATACCTATTGTATATTATCTAAATAATACTTTACACTTATTATTTTTATGCAGAAAATAGGTAATTTGTCATTTGTGTTATAATATTTTACTTTTATGAAGAAATATTATTAAAAGGTTGGTTTTCAAATCAGTATTTTATTCTGTAATCTACTTACGGCATTAAAAACTTTAAAATAACTTTGAATATGAAGGTGGATGTGGTGCACTATTAACAAGACAATACAATTACCTAGAGGGAATGCTGCTAACTTTCCGGGACTAACCGTCGAGTATATACTGGGGAGAACAAGATAAAGGATCGCTTGTTGAAATTACCAAGGGTGTTGATTTAATGTTTCTCCAAGAGCACCGCTTCTCCTTACTTAACTAAACTGCAATGATTCCATCGTGTTGAATTTAGTAGGTTGAAATATTCAAGTGTAAACTCAGTAAAAATGGTATTTACAAATTGGTAGAGTTTAATTTCTTATTTAATTTTATTATAATGTTTAGTTTTTGAAAAATTATAGAATTTATTTTAAGATCTACAAAATGAATTACATTAGTAGTCATATTTTTTCAAAACTTTTGAAACGAAATTTAAAATGAAATGTGCATTACATGTATATTGTAACTTAAACATGAGATTCTTCATGTTTATTGTTGATTTCTTCTTTATTACTAATTATTGTTATAACCTCGTTTTTGTTACAAAATGTAAACTAAATGGGTTGGAATGATTTTTATAAAATTAAAAGAAATACAGTCAGCAAGTTATTGTTTGCAGTAATATTTCAAGATAAGTTAGTATTTCGAACTATTATAAAGTACAAAAATCATCATATTATTGCGATTTTTAATGTTTGAATATGCAATAAGGTTTGAGTTTTGTGGGTGGTAAGCCTATTTGTTTAAAGCGTTTCGTGTGGCAAAGATCACCAAATCAGCGGTCAATAATGTTTTTGCCCTTAGAGACATAGCCTGGGAGCTTTTAACTCAGTTTTGAGGCTCCCAGACCTCCCTTCGATACGGAATTGACCAAACCTTCGTTTGCAACGTACCGGGATCGACGGTGGTTACTCTTTGGGAATCAGAGCCTTACATCTGCATCCATGCCACAATTTTTGACCAAGAGCTGGGGGATTATGAAGACACACTTTAGGTGGTCATCTGCAATGTGATTTTTACATAGAATTTTAATCGATTATTACAAGGCCTATTTCAACCCGAAACCGGCAAGAGTTAGATAGATATAAATAGACACTATAAAAAATTTGCTCATCACTTACATCCTATTATCACGAAAAACCTCTTGTACTCACAGTATGAGACTAAGAGGTACTATCAAAATGGGAAGTGGATGGAAGTTATTGATCATAGAGAAAAGCTTCATTCTTATCAATTAATAATTACATATTAAACTTTTTATATATTGAACTATTAACAAAGTTTCCTTACAAAATGTGATTGATATACATAACATTAACTAAGTAATTCAGGGATCAAATTATTATTAAATTCAAGTTAGTTTTATAAATCTGTACAAGACTTGTCGATATGTAAAATACTTCCTCTCCCCAATGTACATAATGTATAAAAAAAATTATATATCATAAATATACTTCATGTAATATTTTAGCAAGTATTTATCCCTTTAATATGCATAATATGCGTGTATATGCATTAAACACGCCGTTTAATGATTTATATTTTAATTCAACCACATGATAAACAATTGGTTTTCATAAAACCGAGTGAGTGTAAAATTTTCAATCGATAATTTAAACAACAATGGCACATCCTTTCCAATCCCTCAAATTTTTTTAAGGAATATAATAGAACATGAATAGATAATTTGACAAATGACTTTTGTATCTAATCAATTAGTAGTGTGTGTAATAATTATATTATGAAAGCCTTTATGTCGAGAGTTAGATGTAAGTTAGAGCACGAAAGTAGCAAGTTATTAAGTAGTTATAATCTTTGCATATACTACTTAATTTTAAACTTGACATCTTGTTAAATTAAGTAAATCACTTCAACAAACATGCCGAAAGTTGATAGGATATGGGTGGTCACCCATCCAAAATTTAGCTACCCAGATGTCGCTGGAGCTAAATGTCTCGTCGTTCTCACTGAAATTATCTCTCTATTTTAGGTCAGGTGTATAAAAGAAGGTAAGACATAAATTGTCCATCAGCTAATGTGCGAATCGCGTAAAAACTTATTTCGTTAAATGCCAAGCTAATATTTGTCTATAACATGTACTTTAAGGTAAAACCTGTATATTTATGACCTCAATAAGCAAATTGTTTGAATTTGGATTAATACATCTTTTTGGTACTACTTGTAAATTGGTTCATTTTTTATTCTTAGTGCAAAGCTCGATAATAAAATCGACTATTTATCCCCAAGTGTTTTTGAACATTTGTTATGCATGTGACATACCCGTCTTACAGTTATAATATTTGGATTTCAAAAGCATTTAAATAAATTTGAAGAGTAAAATTATGTAAATACGTAGAATATGTATAGAGATTTCCCTGAAACAGAGTTAAAATCAGTTTCACGTGAAAGGAAGTCAAAATAAATTGGTCATTATTAACAGTCTGAAGGCGCTTAGGTATTTTTATTTATTTATTTTTAATTGAACATCCAAGAATTTACGTTAACAAAAATGTAATAAAGGAAAAATTTAATAACTTTCTTATTAAACATTTATTAGTAGTTATTAAATTAAATATTTGTGAAGTTTTAATCTTCTTCACAATACAAGATTGTTTGAATAAATACTATAACGAATAAACAAACCAAGAGGAGGTTTTATAGTGGGTAAACCCATTTTTAGGGGAGTCTCACAATACAGGCTGGCCACCTGCGTGGTTAGTTGCATTTTCCTGACACTCCCTATAAAAATAATTAAATAAACAACAAAATCAAATCCGTTAAGAAATGAATTGTTTTATTCCATAATTATGTCCGTGTCAAAAACGTTTTAAATAGTGATTACAATACAAGCAGCACTCGAGTTGAATTATTGGGTCGGTGTTGTAATCTTGGTGATAATGGCCGGCACTCGGTGTATACGGCACTGCGACCAGGCACGCCGAAACACTTAAACCACCGCACCAGCTAATGAATGGCCACCGGGAAACGCTCCCAGGAATTCACCAGCTCCAGTCCATATTTTGCTGATATTAACTTAAAAATGTGTTGTAAAAGTTTTAAACTGTAAATAAGGTCTTAAGTTAAATATAATAAATTAAACATTTGTATTTTGGAAATTTTATTCATTTTGAAATAATAAAACGTCTTCTAACACTACTCGATATACAGGGTGATTCAAAAAGAATGACCTGATTTCAGAAAAGTATAATTGTTTCAAAAATTGGTGCACACAAACAAATTTTACACCAAATTACTCACAGAAACATCAAATCTATGATGATGTACTACAAATGTTATATGTACCCTGTATTAGAGGCTCTGGTGACATTCAGACGATAGCCGAACTCTTCCCAAACTGTCCACTAGAAGTCTTCTGGGACTGTAGCTACTGTATCTGATATCCTGATTTTAAGCTCCTCGATGTAAAGACCTAAGGAAGGAACATTAATACGTTCTTTTACCTATCCCCACAGGAAAAAGTCGCACGATGTTATGTCAGGTGACCTTGGAGGCCAAGAATGCAAAGCCGTGTCTCGCGGTCCTGTGCGCCCTGTCCAACGTCCAACTAAACGTGACCAAAGTTTATGACTGACGCCACACCCACAGTTAGCGTTTAATTAGACATCTAGTGGCGATTTTCTAAAACTTTGGATCACACTTGTTGTAGATACTACAGTTTCAGTGGTGGTAATGCGATACTATCAATAAAATCAAAAGTTAAAATCAGGTCATTCTTTTTGAATCACCCTGTATTTACACTTATACTGTAATTGTTTACAAGACGGTAAATATATATATATAAAAGATCTTATAATGGCGATCGATTTTGACCAGTCACACCGGGCATCATCAGGCCCAATCCGAGACTGAGAGAATCAAGATCATGCAAGGACGCCATCTTGATTCTCTCAGTCTCAGATTGGGCCTGATGATGCCCGGTGTGACTGGTCAAAATCGATCGCCATTATAAGATCTTTTTATATATTTACCGTCTTGTAAACAATTACAGTATAAGTGTAAATATATAGTGTTGGAAGTGTTGTTGAGTAGTGTTGGAAGACGTCTTATTATTTAAACTTGAATATTAGTACCAGCACGTATATGGCTAATCAAGAAGTTAGGAAGTTTTATTAAACACATATTTTATCATACTTCTTATCAAAAAAAGTTAAATCTTGAAATTATATTTAGGCTAATGAACACTTGAAGACTGTACCATACAGATCAGTATGATTCCACTCCATACTTTTTTGTCAATCAAGAACAATGGAATTAAATGCTTGATGCGTCTGTTAAGCCAAATGTTTAGGTATATTGGTTTCTGTAAAAAATGAAATAGACTTTTATATTTATTAATGTATGTTCCAGGTGGAGATCATCATTGTTTTAAGGTATGTATAAATCATTTTACGAATTATTATGGTATTGACTTAAATGATTAAATGTCACTAAACAAAAGTAGTATGTTGAAAATAACTTTTTATAAGAATTAAATCATTATTAAACTAATTTTTTATTACTTTAGTTAACAACAGAACAATAATTAAATGTTTAATAAATAAAATGAAAGTAGAAATCGCTTTTCCTTTATAACACAGGTGTACTTTTGATATTCTGACATACAAATAAAAAACTTACTTCGTTTAATTGCAATATTTCCAATTCCCATAATGACTACAAGTGCACCAGAAGAATCTACAGATATATGAAAATGTTTTACGAAAGCTTAAAAGGTTATAGAAGCGTCCAAGAGTCTTGAACTGAACTCTTAGTACAATAGTCATTATATAAAAAAGTTATATAACATTTTAAACGTAAACTTACATTTTAGCGAATTTCCCTATAGGGAATACGCTATTACGGTAGTAGACATGGTAAGACCTAAGCCCGGGACCACTTTACTTTTTCATTTTGAGGTCCCCAGAAGCCAAAACACCGTTCGTTCATTTTCATATATATGTATATATATATATATATATATATATATATATATATATATATATATATATATATATATCTATCTATCTATCTATCTATCTATATATATAAGTAGATAGTATCATGTTGGTTCTGGCTCACTTTTGGAGACAATCAAAAATCAAACAAATTTCACAGTTTTTTAATACAATTATGCAATATTTTTGCCATTTTTTGGCCAATTTTCAGATTTTGTCAAATTGTCTTAAAAAATATGCAATTTTAATGAAATTTTTAACAAATATCCCTAAAATTTCCTACAAAATAAATTTTTTTAAAAACAAGTAAAATTATCACATTTTATAAGTATTTTTTCAATAAAATCAATAGTCGACTTTTCATAAGGTAATTTAAAATTTTAATAGTATTTTTTCAATAAAATTTGAATTTTTTTAAAGTAAGTAAAATTAAGGTTTAGTATCAATAATATTGTAATAATTATTCGAATTTAACTAAAGCAGTTTCTTTATCATCAAAAGTCTTAATATCAGTGACAATTAAATGTAAATCTTTTTTATTTAATTCTTTAATCGATTTATCATCAATTACATTAGTAAATCTTTTTGGTAAATATTCTTTACATTTTTCTAATTCAACAATAATTGTATATCCATATTTATCTTTAATTCTTTCAAATTTTTCAATTTTATATTTTTCATTTAAATTTAAACTTTTTAATGGTTTATATTCTTCAAATCTTAATTCTCCAACATTATTAATTTCTTCTAGCAGATCCATTTATATAGGAAAAAATATCACAAACTTGTTTGTGATAGATATGTTAAAAAGTCATTATCATAATTAGGTTTTATACAAAAATCCATATTTAAGTATTTAAAAATCATAGGTAATAATTTTTTGTATGATATATTACTTTTCTTAAAACATAAATATTTATTAAAAAATAGTGTAATTTTTTCTTTATCTTCATTATTCAATTCAAAATCAATATTGTATATTTTGTTTAAAAATTGATAGTAAAATATCCAATTTGTATAATTCCTTTGTTTTAAAAATAATTTTATATTCTTAGGTGTTATTTCAAAATGATTGGAAATACATAAAATATATAATTCATTAATTAATTGTTGTGTTTTATATGGTTGAAAATGGTTAAATTCTCTTAAAATATGTTTAAGATGTTTATTCTTATTACTTTTTTTCTTAATCTTTTTTCATAAATAATTCTTTTACATATATTACATCCTACACAATTTCCAATAATAGTAAAATTAGTTTGATTATGACATCTATAACACATATCCATTTATTTAAAAAAAATATACATAAATAAATGAACCAATTCATTGTCACAAATGTAAGAAAAAAACTGAAAATATTAATCCACAAATTGTTGAAATGAAAAATGGATTATATAGAATTGCTACTAAATGTTCAATTTGTAAAACAAATAAAAGTAAAATTTTAAAAAAAGAAGTTAAACCTATAATTAAAAAAGAATTAACTAAAAATGAACAAATAATTGAAGCAAATGAAATTCATGCTCCAATTAGAAAGAAATTTTTAAAAAGAAAAATAATTACATTAGGTATTGATGATTTATGGGCAGCAGATTTAATTATAATGAAAAATAATTAAAAAGAAAATGATGGTTATAAATATATGTTAAATGTGATAGATACTTTCTCAAAATATGTTTGGTCAAAACCATTAAAGAAAAAAGATGGAAAAACAGTTTCTAGAGCATTTGAAGAAATAATTAAGGATGCAATTAAAATTAATCATAAATCACCTAATCTTTTACATACATATAAAGGATTAGAATTTATCAATAAAGAATTTAAAGAAATATTAAATAAATATGATATTAAATTGTATCATACAGAAAATGAAGAAAAATCAAGTATAATAGAAAGGTATAATAGAACACAAAATGAAAAAATGAAAATACAATTTGAAATTAATAAAAATTATAGATGGATAAATATTTTACCAAAAATTGTTAAAGAATATAATAAATCATATCATTCAACAATTAAAATGAAACCAATTGAAGTAAATAAAAATAATGAAAAGGATTTATTAGATACTGTTTTTAAATATAAACCACCAAAAATAATAACCAAATCAAAATTTAAAATAAATGATAGAGTTAGAATTGGAAATAAAAAAATCAACATTTTCTAATAAATATAAAAATAATTGGTCTAGAGAAATATTTATAATTTCTAAAATTAATAATACAAATCCAGTTACTTATAGTATAAAAGATCAAAATAATGAAGATATTATTGGAAATTTTTATGAATATGAATTGAAAAAAACCAATTTGTAAATTTTATTTTATATAAATGGAAAAGATATGTTTAAGGTGTAAATTATATAAAGATATATCTAAATTTTATAAAGACAAAAATACTAAAGATGGGTTATATTATTATTGTAAAGAATGTAAGGATGTGTATTATAAAAAAATATATGATAATATTAAAGTTATTGAATTAAATGAAAAACAATGTCATAAATGTAAAGAAATTAAAGATATTTCAAATTTTAATAATTATCATTATAGTAAAGATAGAAAAAGTACAATTTGTATACAATGTATTAGAGAAATGTTTTTAAAACCACAATTTTGTGAATGTGGAAGAAATATTAAATGGACTAATAATTATTTAAGACATTTAGAAACTAAAATTCATGACAAAAATATAACAAAATTAGAAAATTTAAAAATATGATAAAAATAATTATTTTACTTGTTTTAAAAAAGTTTAAATTTTATTGAAAAAATACTATAGAAAACTTAAATTGACTTATAAAAAGTTGACTATTGATTTTATTGAAAAAAATACTCTAGAAAACTTAAATTAACTTGTGAAAAGTTGACTATTGATTTTATTGAAAAAATACTCTAGAAAATTTAAATTAACTTGTGAAAAGTTGACTATTGATTGAAAAATTACAATTTAAACTATAAATTACCTAGAAAAAAGTGGAAAAATTTCTCATATTTTTAAGAGTTTTATTTCTAAGTAAAAATTATTTCTAATAAATGGAACGAACAAATAAAAATATTAATTGTCCTTATTGTAATAAAAATATATTATATAAAAATTATGATAGACATTATAACTCAACTAAACATTTATTAAATAAACAAAAATATGATAATAAAATATTTGAATTAAAACATTGGTGTAAAAATAATAATATATATAATTATAAAAATAAAACTTTAGATGAATTGACAAATATTAAAGAAACATTTGATCTTACAAATTATTCATTATTTAATATAGACAAATTAAATGAAATTGCAACAAATTATCTGTCAGAATTTATGAAAATTTATCTAGAGATGAACTAATTAAAAGATTAAACAAAATTGAAGAAAATCCAAATAATTTAAGATATAGATCATTAAAATATATTCAAAATTTAGCAATTAAAATAGTATTAAAATTGTTAATAAAACTAGAAATGAATTGATTGGATTATTAAATGATTATTTTAAAAATAAACCAATTCCAAAAGAAAATATAATAAATATTCAAGAAGCTTCGTCATTAAAAGGATATTTTCAAGATTATATTTTAACAAATTCAAATGATGATTTAGATATTAATGATTATTTAGAAACTCAAAGAAATGAAATAAAAAATTGATAGAAAAACAAAAATTCAAAAATATTAAAGGACAGATGGCCTTAGAATGTGAATATGAAAGAAAATTAATAAATGGTGAAATTCAAAATAGTAATATGTATTTTTGTATAAAAAGTTCAGATATTTTAAATATAGATGATTTTATTGATGATCAATTTAAGAAATTAATAGTTAGAGAACAACTAAATCAACCATCAAAAGGCTCTGGTTGGTCATTAAAAAGATGTGTTGAATTAAATCTAAAATTATCTAAAAATAATTCATTAAATGCTGGATCATATATAGAATTACCAAATGAAATTAAGAATAAAAAATGTTGTGTAAATTTTAAAAATAAAGATGAATATTGTTTTATTTATGCAATTAGATGTGCTATTGATAAACCAAACAAAAATGCTGAAAGAGTTAAACAATACCAAAAATATATAAATGATGATATTTTTAAAGGTTTTGATTATCCAATAACATTAAAAGATATTAAATTATTTGAAAAAAGATCATTTGATTCTAAATATAATTATCCATCAATGTCAATAAATATTTATAGAATTGATGAAGATGAAAAAATAGTGCCATTACAAATATCTGAACATTATAATACAAAACTAGAAATTGATTTATTATATTATAAAATTGGTAATAATTCTCATTATATATTGATTACAGATTTAAGTAAGTTAGTATCTAAGCAATTAACACAAAAAAATACAAATAAAAAATATATTTGTAGAAGATGTTTAACTCATTTCTACAAAAACAAAGACTTAAATAATCATTTAGAAATATGTAAATTATTAGAACCTTGTAGACCTATAATGCCATTTAAAGGTCAAACTGAAAGTTTTAAAAATTATTATAAAAAGTTTGAACATCCATATGTAATTTATATGGATTTTGAAAGTATATTAGAAAAGATTGATAATTGTAAAAACAATCCAAATTGTTCATATACAAATAAAATTCAAAGACATAAACCATATGGATTTACAATTTATTTAGTATCTAGAGTAACTAATAAAATGTGTAAACCTATTTGTTATAGAGCAAAAACTGAAGAGGAATTAATAAATGTACCAAATAAATTATTTGAATATTTAGATGAAATTTCAAAAAATATAGCTAAAAAATATAATTCAAAAAATAAAAAGCCTATGAATTTAACTAATGAAGAAGAAATTAATTATCAGAAAACAAATATTTGTCATATTTGTGAAAAAATTGGTTTTGATAATGATAAAAGAATAAAAGTAAGAGATCATTGCCATTTAACAGGAAAATTTAGGGGTGCTGCACATTTAAATTGTAATTTAAATCTAAAATTCCCTCAAAATATTCCTATATTCTGTCATAATAGTTCAAATTATGATACACATTTGTTTATAAAAGAATTAGATAAAAAATATGGTAAAATTGATTTGTTAGCTAATACAGATGAAAAATATATAAACTATTCAGTAAATTCTGGTTATGGTTATGAATTTGAAGGTGATAAACCTAGAAAATTTATAAAATTCTCATTTGTAGATACATTTAGATTTATGGCTACATCAATTGAAAAATTAGCTAAAAATCTTAAAGAATTTAAGCATATAAATAAATTTATTAAAAAAATGATATAATTGAATATGATAATGAAACTTTAAAAATATTAACTTCTAAAGGTGTATTTCCATATGAATTTATTGATAATGTTGAAAAATTAAACTATGATAAAATATTAGAAAAAGATCAATTTTATAGTTGTTTAACAAATGAAAATATAAGTGATGATGATTATAAACATTATATAAAAGTTTGGAATAAACTAAAAGTAAAAACATTAGGTAATTATTCAGATTTATATAATATTCAAGATGTTCTTTTATTAGCTGATATATTTGAAAATTTTAGATCTGTTTGTTTGAAAAATTATCAATTAGATCCAGCACATTATCTAACATCACCATCATTAGCTTGGGATTCTATGTTAAAATTAACAAAAATTAAACTAGAATTAATAAGTGATTATAATATGTATTTAATGATTGAAAAAGGTATTAGAGGTGGTATTTCACAATGTATAACTAGATATTGTAAAGCAAACAATAAATATACAAAAAAATATGATAAAACAAAACCTGAAAATTATATGTTATATATAGATGCAAATAATCTATATGGATGGGCTTTAAGTCAAAAATTACCTTATAAAGATATAACATGGATGAATCCTAATACATATACATTAAATGAATGGGAAGAAACAATATTAGAATTAGATGAAAATGCTGAATATGGATACATATTAGATGTTGATTTAGAATATCCTATTGAATTACATGATGATCATAAAGATTTACCATTAGCACCTGAACATTATAATAATAAGCTTTGCACAACATTATTTGATAAAAAAGATTATGTTATTCATTCAAGAAACTTAAAATATTATCTAAAAAAAGGATTAAAATTAAAGAAAGTTAATAGAGTTATAGCATTTGATCAAGATGATTATATGAAAAAATATATTGAATTAAATACCAAATTAAGATCCAAATCAACATCAGATTTTGAAAAAGACTTTTTAAAATTAATGAATAATAGTGTTTTTGGAAAAACTATGGAAAATGTTAGAAATAGATGTGATATTACATTTGGTGATGAAAAGTTTTCATTAAAACAAGCAAAAAAACCTAATTTTAAAACATTTAGTATATTTGATCAAGACTGTATTGCTTCACATATGATAAAAGAAAAGGTTAAGTTTGATAAACCAATCTATATAGGATTTTCAGTACTTGATTTATCAAAATTACATATGTATCAATTTTATTATGAAAAATTAAAGAAGTTTGATCCAAATATAAGGTTATTATATATGGATACAGACAGTTATTTTATAGAATTTAAAAAGGATCCATATAAAATTATTAAAGAAAATATTAATGAATTTGATACAAGTGATTATAAGAAAGAACATGAATGCTATAGTGAAAAGAATAAAAAAATAATTGGTAAATTTAAAGATGAGTTAAATGGTGAAATATTAGAAGCATATTGTGGTTTAAGATCAAAATTATATAGTTATGAATTTAATAATAAAAATCCTGTAAAATGTAAAGGAATCAAGAAAAGTGTTGTTGATAAAACATTACATATGGATGATTTTAAGAAATGTTTATTTGATGATCAAGAACAATATAGAAAAATGACTTGTATTAGAAGTTTTAAACATGAACTATATACAATTACAATAAATAAATTAGCTTTAAGTAATAGAGATGACAAAAGATTTATTTGTGAAAATAAAATTGATACATTACCTTGGGGATATAAAAATAATTATAAATAAATGGAAATTTTAATTGTTCCAAAAGAATTAATAAATAATGATTTTGATATAAAATTATATCTATTTAAAACTAAAATATCAAATAAATTTTTAATATATCTTTTTAAATATAAAAATTATTTTGTATATCATTATAAGTTTAGTTTTATAATAGAACCATTTATAAATATAATAAAAAATTATGTTAAAGAAAGTTTTAAAGAAAATGATCAAAATTATATTAATAATTTATAACCATATGATATTGAATTTATACTACAATTTATGTATATTTTTAAATATTTTCTTAAAATAGCATATTGCTACCCCTAATTTTTATATTTTAATATATTTTCTTTAATAAATTTAAATATATTTAATTATTTATTGAATATCTAACCTAAAAATATCTATAAATTTTACTTTATTATCATTATAAGTAAGACCCGTCTTTAAGACGGGTCTCAAATTTGTATATAATTTATTATATTTATGAATATTTTTTAATGTTTAAGAAAAGTAACGTTTTGTTACCCTTAAGTTTTTATTGTATGATAAGGTTACCTCCTTTAAAAATTTTTAAAATAAATATTATAATTTATATGGGACCCATTTTGGGTCCTACCTAATTTTAATTGTCCAAATTGTCCCCTCTAAAAATATCTATAAATTTTAATTTATCATCATCTATCCTTATTGTTTATTTACCTTTTTTGATTTTAAAATTAATAAATATAAACCAGATTCATTAATAAATATTGTTTTAATATCTATTTTATTGACGCCCTGTTTTAGGGCATCTAAAAACATGTTTGTACATCAATTTTTAGGGTGTCATAATTTGTGACATCTATAATTTTTATGTAAATTAATTTATCATCATTATGTAAGTGGAACTGTTGGTTACACTTGATATTTTTAAAGTTTTATAAATTTTTCTTTTACATTATCAAATAAAACTTTTCTAGAATTTTTATATTTTAAAATATTACAAATATCTTTTCCTTTAAACCAAGGATTATTTTGTTTATTAAATACAATTAATTTATTATTAAATATAAAATTATTGTTAATTAAATCAATTATTTTATTATTTATGTAGACAAATTTTATATTACAAATTTGGTTTTAATCTTAAATATATAATACTTTTAATATTTTCATTATTTATTAGATTTCCATCACTATCTTGAATAGATATTATAATATTTTGAATTTTATTTATATTTTTTAAAGGAATATAATCAATTTCATTTGGGTTTTCACTAATTTTTGATCCATATTCAACATTTGGATAAAATGAATATAAAATTTCTGATTCTTTATGTAAATGTGAATAATCTTTATGATTTTCAAAACTAGGATCAACTAAATTACAATGAATTTCAATAACATCAAAAGGTCTAATTTTTGGTAGTTTTATTCCTTTTGTTAATACATTTGGTTCAATCATTTTATCATCTAACCCTAATAAATCAATTATAATTGTTGTTACTATAATTTTAACAGGAGATTTTATTATAATATATGGTCCATCATTTTTCAATATAAAATCATTTTCATCAAATTTATTAAATTTCTTTTTAAATTCTTTTAAACTATTTATAAAAATATTTTTTTTCTTCAATTGTATAATTTCCTTTATTTATATCAAAATATTGATCTACAATTTTATCATCTTCATCTTTAATAGAATATCCATAACAGTTTTTATATTCATTTGGTATATTTGATATAAAATTATCTGAATAAAATCCACTTAAACCAATACTATATTTTCCATCTAAATGTATTGGATGTTCTAATCTTAATTCTAGTTTGGATGAATGACCAATTATTTTAAATAATTTCATCTTATTTAAATGGAGAAATTTTTAGAAAAAAAAAGATAATATAAAATTAGAATCATATGATAAAAATAATAAAAATGATCAACCTATTAGATTATTAATTATAGGAACAAGTGGATCTGGTAAAACTACATTATTATTAAATTTTATTTACAAAAGATTAATTCCATATTCAAATATATATATTTTTAGTAAATCATTAGAACAACCATCTTATAAATTATTACAAAAAAGATTTAAAAATATAGAATCAAATATTAATAAACAAATTTCTTATTTTTCATGTGATGATATGATTCCACTAAATAAATGTAAACCAAATTCATTAGTAGTTTTTGATGATTGTATTTTAGAAAAACAAGATAAAATTAAAGAATATTTTATAATGGGTAGACATAAAAATATATCATGTATTTATTTATCACAATGTTATTCAAAAGTTGATATGCAATTAATTAGAAATAATTTAAATATGTTATGCATTTTTAAACAAAATGAACATTATATGAAAAAAATATATAATAATTTTGTTGGATCAGATATGAAATTTGATAAATTTAAAACTATTTGTAATGATTGTTGGAAAGAAGACTATGGATTTTTAACTATTAATTTATTGAAAAAATCATATGATGGAAAATATATGAAAAATTTTTCTGATATTAAATAATGATAATGGCTTGTTGTATGTTTGATTCAATAATTGATAGAATATTTATTTTATTAGTATTATTTATTTCATTAGTATTAATATATTTAATGAAAATTACAGAAATAAAGTAAAATGAATTGTATTTAACATGATTTGTATTTGTGTTAATATGATTTATGTTTATGTTAACATGATTTGTGTTTGTGTTAACATGATTTGTTTTTGTGTTAACATGATTTGTGTTTTGTGTTAATATGATTTGTGTTTATGTTAACATGATTTGTGTTGAACCTAAATTTTTCTTTGTAATAAATGGATAAAATATCTGTTAATGAAGATAAAAAATTAGATGATATTGAGAAAAAATTAATAAAAGAATTTAAAAATCAAATTAAAATTGAAGATAATTATGAAAAAAATAAACAAAAAGCATATGAACCTATAACATCAGCAATTGGTAAAGTTGAAAATAAAATTGGTGAAGTCTTAAATGAAAATAAAAATCTTATGGAATTGGTACCTATTGTTAATAATTTTGCCAATATATCAATACCAGAAACTGAAGAATTAAATTTACCTTCAAGTACTCCATTTAGACCAATCAGACAACCAATAATTCAAGAAGAATCGACATTTATTGACCCAAATTTAATTTCACCTCAAAGATTAGATAAAATTATTGGTCCATTAGCACAAAAATATTTACCAAGAACAAAAGATGATAAATTTGGTTTATATTGGAATAAACATAAAAAATCATTTATGATTGGTGATAAAATAACTGTAATTGATAATGATGATTTAATAATTGATGATAAAAAATATAATGGAACACATGGATTATGGAGATTGTTAACTTATGAAAAGAAACCAGATAATAATTTATATACACAAGATGATTTAAATAATTATTCAAAGATTGTATGGGAAACTAATTCAATTTATGAAAATAATGATCCAAATAGTAAGAAACCAAAATCTAGTAAAGGTGATAAATATATTAATTTAATTAAACATATTTGGGAATTAAAAGGTGAAATTGAAGGTTCAGGAATCAGAAAATATACAGAAAATAAAATTGAATATAGATTTATAGATGATTTAAATAAATTAGATAATATTATTAATTATATATATGCACAAGAAAAAGCTGGCAATATTAAACTTTTAAATGAAAAGAAAGCAATTAAAGACTTTATATCAAATAAATTAGATGAATTAATTGAATAACCTGTAGGAATTAAGTATTTAAAAAGAATTTTGGCAAATATTTCATCACCATTATTAAAAGATGGATCAGGTATTTTAAATGATGTTATAAATAATTTACCTTTTGAATTACATGTACCTGGTTATCAATATCTAGGGCCTGGAACTAAATTAAATAAAAGAGTAAAAAGAGGTGATCCTGGAATAAATTATTTAGATAAAGCTGCTAAAGAAAATGATTTGTTTGATAGAGATCATAAAGATACAAAATCTAGAAATGAAATAGCTGATAAAATTTTACAAGTTAAAGCATGGGATATAGTAACATCAAATGATCATGGAATTGGTGAAAGATTAATTGCATTACCAACATCAGGTTCTATGTGGATGAAAAGAAAATTTGGTATGGGTTTAGAAGTAGGATTAAAATTTTAATAAATTATTTATTAATTATAATAATCTATATTATAAAAAACTATATTTTTTTCTTAATAAATGGAAAAAACAAATATAAACTTGACAGATAATCAAAAATCAAAAATAAAATTAGCATTTAAAAATAAAAGATCAGTTATCATTCAATTTAATATTGATCAATTTAATGAAAATGGAAAAGATATTATATTATTATCTAAAAGACAAATTAATAAACTAAATAAACATAAAAAATTAAATAAAGGATTAAGATTTGAATTTTCATATAATCAATTAAAAGAAATAAAAAATGGTGGATTACTAAAAGAAATTTTAGATTTTGCTGATAATATACCTATAGTTAAAAATTATTCACCAAATGTTAGAAAGGGAGCAAAAGTAGTAAAAGAATCTATAATTCCTAAATTTAGAAATTTTGTTGATTGGTTAGATCATGAATTAAAAAATGTAGAAGGATCTGGTTTAGATAAAAAAACATTAAAATATATGAAATAAAATTATAAAAAAATTTTGAACCACTAACATTAGGTGAATTAGAAAAACTGTGTAAAAATATAAAATATTTTAGAGGTGTATTTATGAGAGATATATTACCTAATAAAGTTAATAAATTTGAATGTGGAATTATAAATTTAGATTCATTTGATGGAAATGGAACTCATTGGGTTTGTTATTACAAAAAAGATAAAATGAAATATTATTTTGATTCATATGGAAATATAGTTAATAAACCACCAATAGAATTAATTAAATATTTAGGAAAAGATAATATATTTTATAATGATAATCAAATTCAAAATTATAATGATCCACCAATTTGTGGTCATTTATGTATTTTTATATTAAATGAATTAAATAAAAATAAAAAATTTGATAACATAATATATAAATTAATCCTTAATAAATATGGATTTACAAAATATATTTGATCTGTTTGGAAGACAGAAAAAACATCCAATTAATATTAAAGAAGATTATATAAATTCTAAATTAAATATATTTTTTAATAATTTTAGTAAAAGTTTTAAAAGTCATGTAAAAAAGACTGAAAATCTAGTAAATGCTATTGGTTTATCAAAAAATTATATAAATATTAGTGGTAAAAGAATTGTTAATGTTAAACCAAGTATAAATAAATATGATGTTGTAATAAAATCAGAATTAGATGAAGTTTTAGATTCAATTATTAAAATTGGTAATGATCATTCAGAAACTAAAAAAGATTTAAATAAAATTACAGACTTTTTAATTAATATTGGAAAATATGTTGAAAATTTAGAAGAAAAATTAGAAAAAGAACTAAAATTTCTATTTGATGGAGTCAATGAATCCATAAAAGAATTAAATGCTGAAATAATACTAATTAAAGATGATATAGATAAATTACAATAATTATTTTATATAAATGGAGTTGATTTATTGTCTTAAATGTAAACAAAAAACTAATTCTAAAGATGTTCACATAATAAAATTGAAAAATATAAATGTAATTAAATCAAAATGTTGTATTTGTAATTCAAAGAAAAGTTGTTTTACAAAATTTTCTCCCTAATAAATGGCTCTATACAGTTCATTTGATTTATTCATTATCAGAAACCAAAATCAATTAAACAAAGATGATTGGGATGATATTTTTGAAAAATATGAGTTGAGTATTAATATGATGAGATTGTTTCAAAATAAATTAAATTGGCAAAAAATTGCTCAACATCAAAATTTAACTATAGATTTTATTACTGAATTCATAAATTATCAATTAAAAGATTATATTGATTTGATTTGTAAATATCAAGATTTAACTGAATATTTCATTCATGATTATGCATTTACATTAAATTGGGAATTAATTTTAGAACATCAAAAAATATCAGCAAAATTTATACTTGATCATGCTACTGAAATTGAATATTTTAAAAGTAAAAATGAAATTGATACATAAATAAAATTTGACATCATAAAATTATAAAAATTTTACTTGTTTTAAAAAAGCTTTTGATTTAAAAAAATTATCCTTAATAAATGGCTGATTACAAAAAATATGTAAATGATATTGAAAGAGCTGAATACAAAAATTTCTATCCATTATCTAAATTACATTTAAATGAACCTAATAAAAAAAATGAATTTAATATAGATTTTGGAGATGGATTTTGTACTTCTAAATTTCAATTTTATATATCTGGTAAATTGACTAAATCTGATAGAAATGCATATGATAATGGTGCTAATATAAAATTAATTGATAATTTTGTTCCATTTTTATTTTCAAAAATTGAAGTTAGAAAACATAATAAATTGATTGATGAAATTGAATACCCTGGTCTATTAAGTACAATTAAAGGTACAATACCTTATTCAAAATCAGAAATAAATCAAATAAATGATGGTTTTGAATCAAATTTTAAAAATAAATTTGAAGCAATTGGTAATTTATCTCATTTTGGATTAGGATTTTTTGAAAATGTAAATATTCCAATATATAAAGGTGGTTTTAATATAACATTTATTAGATCAGAAGATAATGATGCAATTTTTAGATGGAAAACTAAAAAGGCTGATGGATCTTATGATAATGCTACATTACCAACTGAAGGTAAAATAACAATTGATGAATTTTTTATTAGAGTTCCTATAATTGAATACAAAACAAGTAAAATTCAATTAATTAATGAACTAAGCAAATTTGAAAAAGTAAATTTTCATTTTAATCATTGGCAATGCATTGAACAAAAAATATTACAGGAAAGAATTTAAGTTTTGATATAACAAATATCTATAGAAATATTTATAATCCAAAATTTATTATAATTGGATTTCAAAAATCAAGAACAAATGATCAGTTATTTGATACTTCTAAATTTGATAGCATGTATGTAAAAAATATAAGAGTAAAACTAAATGGTCATTATTACCCTGATGAATTGGAAAATTTTGATATAAATAATGAAAAATTTAGAATTATGTATGAAATGTATCAAGATTACACAAAAGTTTATTATATTAGTAGTAAAATGTATTATAGTCCAACAGAATTTCTAGAAAATAGACCAATTTATGTAATTGATACTACAAAAAATCCAACAAATATTTCAAGTTCAAAAAATGATATTATTATTAATGCAGATTTTGATTATGATATAGTAGCTACTAGTAAAACAAATTGTTATATTATTATTGTATCTGAAAAATTACTTGAATATAATATAATCAAAAATGATATTACTGAAATTAATTAGAATATATTATTACTATTTTAGTAAATTTTATTGAAAAAATACTACAGAAAACTTAAATTACCTTATGAAAAGTCAACTATTGATTTTATTGATAAAATACTTATAAAATGTGATAATTTTACTTGTTTTTAAAAAAATTTTATTTAGTAGAAGATTTTAGGCATATTTGTAAAAAATTTCATTAAAATTGCACATTTTTATGATAATTTGACAAAAGCTGAAAATTGGCCAAAAAGTGGCAAAAATATTGCATAATTGTACTAAAAAACTATGAAATTTGTTTGATTTTTGATTGTCTCCAAAAGTGAGCCAGAACCAACATGATACTATCTACTTATATATATGTCCGTGGTACTGATAACTTTTGAAGCGGACCTCCGATTTTGATCAAATTTGGTATGAAGGTGTAAGACCAGGTCTATTTTCATGAGTTCGCGAACCAGCATTGTCGGGTTATGGGAACGGGGTTTTATGGGGTTTCAAAGGGGTCAAAATTGGGTTTTTGGCATTTTTGGACCTTAGTTTTCAAAATTGATGAATTTTAACTAAGACCATTCAAAAGAGCTTAAAAATACAAACAATTTAGTATTTTGAATTTTTAACTTAGCTTAAATGGTTACGGAGAAAATCCAAAAATGTGTTTTCCATGTTATTCTCATGGAAATCAATTAAACCCTATATCTTACCTATTTTTTGACATAACTTAATCAAATTTGGTATGTACATTATCTAGATAGTGTTTAAATTATACTTGCTTACAAAACCCATATGGCGGCAAACCTACATACTCAACCCCATGGGGTTTATTGGGAAAATAAAAAATTGTCAGAGCCTGATACAATTTTGTGTTTACATTCACCAATTATTGATTAAATTAGATTTTCTAATAACACCCCATGGCAGAAAACTTACATACTCGATCCTATGGTCTTTTTATGGGGAAAGTGAATGATCTGAAATGCCATTGGAAATTCGCTGAGTACGCAGGTCCGCTGCGACGGGGGTATTTTTAAACTGTCTTTGAAATAAAAAAAAAATCATAACTCTTGAACACCAAACCCATTCAATAATCTTTAAATGTCATATCAAATAATTATTCATATATTAGGTTAACAATCTATAGAGTTATAAATTTAACAATAAATCACAAAATGTAACACAAAATACGAACGTTATTGGTGTGCTGAGAAGAATGTTTAGACATAAATCTAAATGTTGCATGCTTTCAAAGTGTTAATCGATATTTCTTTTTTCTCATAGCACAAATAACAACCTGAAAACAACACATCGACCTATATGTTTAGTGGAGAGGTGATATTAAAACGGACGTTTATAGTGGAATGTCACGCCTTTGCACACGCGCGGCATTGGAGTGAAATGTTTCGCAATACAGTGGGCCCAGGTAGCAAAAGAAAACGTGTTGCTTCGCCATTGTTGTAGAATGGTATTGAGTTGATTGTCTGAAAAAAAAAAAAATAAATAAAATACATTGAGATTAAAGTTAGTGAGTTTAATTGTGTATGATTTCTTATTGTTTCAACTATAGAACAAAGGGTGGAAAAGTCTGGAAATGATGTAACATCTTTAAAACTATTAAGTAATAAAACTAAAACTTTTTAAATTGGTTTTGAATGGCAAAGTATACTTTCTTAAACTACTTATCGTCCTTGGAACTCCAAGGAGGGATTGTCCACAAAGAGTCAGAAAAAATGTACATCGAATTAAAGGTCTCTAATATTAGAGAACAATGCCCCAAACCCTTCCTCCATAGAGTGATCAAGTCAAAATGGCCTGCGATCAAACTTTACATTAAAATCATATTACTGAAAAACAACCAAAGAAATGAAATAACTCCCGACCCACTTGATTTCTTGTGTTCGGGTTTGTGGCAAATTACTCAGAATGGAAAGTCCTTTAAAATGATGTATCATATGACGTAGCTATATGGAGTTTCCATGACGACCTTCACTAGAGAAATCCCTAAAGGAAGTCTTGGGGAAAACTTCGTTGGCCTACATTATGTGTTAAATCATTTTAAAGGGCTTTGCATTCTTAGCAAAGTGACACAAACCCGACCTAAAAAATCTAGTAGATCGGGGGTCATTTATTTATTTATTTATTTTAGCAATATTATTTAATACGAAGTTTTATCACCTGCCCTTTTTGACTTGATCATTCTTTAGAGGTTGGATTTGCGGCATTGTTCTTTATTCATTGAAGTTTAATTTAATGTACATATTACCTATGCTTTTCATTTAAGATTTTCTTCTGACTCCCTGTGGACCACCCCCCTTGGAGGCCCAAGGATAATAAGTACATTAGGAAGTAGTCTTAGCCAATAAAAAATAATTTTCAATGTTTTTGTTTTGTTACTTAAATACTTATAAAAATATCAAATCGTTTCCAGACTTTTTCCCACCTTTTACATGTTTTTTAACAAAGAATAAACATTGTTTTTTTAACTTGGTCTAATCTAGTCATCTTTAATAAGGGTTTTTCCTGTTACATCCCTTTTTCTCTGGACCTACTTAACCGATTTTGAAGAATAATATGTCATTTTAAAGCTTATACTCTAGCGCATGTGCGAATGGTGATTAAATATCTCATTTCATTTCGGACATCGCTCCCCTAGCCTTTGATTTATTTTTAGAAGGTGCTTTAAAATCTTGATCAACTTTCATTATAAGATGTTCAAATGTTAATTGTTACTTAACATCTGATTACCTTCACATGATTTTTTTAGTTCAGATTATAAACAAAAATAGATCGTTTGTTAATGAATTCTCATCATAAATATTGTTTGAAAAGTCATGCATATAATTCCTTCGATTTGTACTGTAGGTGAGTGTGCGCACTGGCCTCGTAGTAGTTAATAATTAAAGAAATATTAAAAAACGCCCACGTCAAAATAAATAAATAAATAAATAAAATAAAAATCCGGATATTATCTTGGTAAATATTTCCTCTACTTAATCAATAAGTAATAGGTGATTAGTTAAAATATAAAAATAGTAATTTAGTTTATTTTTTTAATGACGCTTGTTAATATAATGTCAGTATCATTGTTTTGTAATAACTAATATAACCTTCTATGCAAGTTTAAATTTAAATTAAAGGACTAATATCATCGAACCATCTTCCTTGAAAAATAAATAAAATCAGATCCAAACAAAATATTATAATTGAAAAATTAAGTTTCCCATACATAAAATATAATTATAAAAATACACATAATTTATATTTAAATATAAGGAAAATATTGTTACAATAAAGTGTTGGTTACTTGTTTTAAACCCCAATTTCATTGTTCCGCATTGGAATTATTGATTAGGTGTCTCGTGTGGTGGGGTTCTTGGTAGTGACATGTAATAACAAAGGCAAAGAACTCAAAATTAGTTTTTGGTGTCAACAATAACTTTATTATTGCTTCAACCATACTTACTGTTAATATTTTAACTATATTCAAAATAAAAAAAAAATACTAAATTAAATAAACTATTTTTATTTGGTATTAAAAACATATAGTTATTTTGAAAATGTTACACGATTCATAACATGCTAAATCCTTAGTACCTTTAGTTCAGACTCTCCAATAGAAATTATGAAAATGATTTAGTAAATATTTTTACCAACAGATTTTCAAGGACGAAGCCACTTTTCAAAGTTTTAATTGTTACAATTGGACGCTTTGTAAAAGGGAATATGCACATCAAGCATCCTCAAAAATCAGTCTTTTCTTTTATATAAAGATAGTAATGCTAATTTTCGACTTATGCCCCTACCACCCTTGTAAATAAATCTTCAAGTGTAACGACATAATGTTAGTCCAATTGTTTAAACTCGGGAAATTCTTCTTATAACATTTAAGAACAATGAACGCCAGTATACAAAACCAGGACACTTTTCCAACCACGAAACCAGGAACAGAGATCTTATATCCTTCACTTTCCATAGGACCACTGCGTTCCGAGTAAGTCCATTCTATAAGGGTATCGGTACCCAATTTTTAATATCCTAATTTACCAGCTCATTTGAAGTCCCAGAGTAATTTTCCATCCTTTAAAAAACATTTAAGAAGTTTTCTCTTATCAATAGATTTTTATTCTGTTTCAGAATTCCTCCCGTAAGACATGTTTCGACAGTCCAAAGATAGTTCCTTGTTTTTATTGTTGAGAGTATTGTTTTAGTTTTTAGGTTTTGTCGTTTTGTTGTTTTGTTGTTTTTTTTTTTTTTAATTAGTATTTGGTTTGAGCCATGTATTTTTATAGGCTGCTAATTGTATCCTTATTTATTAATATAACGATACATTATATTTGTAATATTTCATTTACGTAAACAAATCTATTAACTATTGACTATTCAGGACTGGAATGGCCTATTTTTTTTAATCATTGACTAAGCCACTATGAATTAATACCCGTGTTATAGATAAAAGTATTATGTTTCTTGAACATAATACAACTGAGATTTCAATACTATATTGTAACTATAAAACGTTTATTCATATATAACTATTTAATACACCATTTATTGTTGTGCCTCATTTGATTAATAAATTTCTATAAAATTCATTCAAGGAATAAATTTATCTGTTTATATTATATCTTATCTTTACAAAAAGGTTATTACTTTTTCCTTATGTTTATGTATCTGTAAAACGACGTAAAAGTATTGCAAACTATAATATTAGAATTTTCATCTTTAGATTTTTAATACAAATTAACCATAATAATTGTTAATATCTGGAATACAAATAGGCATGGAATTATTAAGCCCACATTATGAGCTTTTCTCACGCAACATCGCATGATGAAAATAATCCTGAAGTTTTCCTCGGTTATTATTATAATTTAAAGCAATAAAAACCTAAAAATGGTACTATATATATAATGTTTTTGTAATATGATGGCATCAATATAAATAAAAATAACAATTCAAAATTTTTATTGAAATTCATGAGAACCTTGAACTTAGCAGCTTGGTGGCCCTTGTAGAAAATAACGTTGAAGACGTTGTTAATACAAGGAGGAAAGGTTACATCAAACATGAACCATGTTGAGCTTGGAGGACGTTATACATACTCCCCGGAGCCTCACTCTTGTGTAATAAACATGGACTTTAGTAGAGACTTGATTGTAATTACTTGAACTCCATTACACTTGACCTGTCTATTCAAACTTCTATTTTAGACTATTATCGCACAGATCATAAAACCTTGTTAAAAGCAACTTAAAGTGAAATTAAAATTCACTATTGTCATTAATTAATTATTTATATATGCCCTAATTAATACAATTTAAATACTAATTATAAAGTACGAATAAAAATTTATGCAAGCAATTGCAACAAACATGATCAATCCACTGTCATGTGTGGAAGTATCCGAAAGTTAATTATATGGTTTTATTTATCTAGACGTTATGACAATATTTGTATTTATGAAATTAAATTAAAGTCATTTGCTCTATTTTTTGAGAGATTTGTTTAGTTATGGTGTAATTTGAGGTGGAGGATATTACAAAATGGAATATTGAATTACGATGCTAGATGACAATAAAAGGTATACATTGAGTTTTATGGATTTTCAATTAGTAGAATAATTTTTTTCTTACAATTGGAAAGATATTTTTTAATAATAAATTAATGTTTAGGTAAACAATTATAAACCTAGTATTTTGATATTTTTCAGGGGTAGTGAGTTAAATTCAAAAAAGTGTCCATTGATCAGTCAAACTTTTCTAAAGATAATGATAAGGCAAACCAGCAACACTGGCATTATTCCTTTTTTACTATTGGGTTGTAATCTATATATATATATATATATATATATATATATATATATATAGGAGAAAGTCGTGTTAGTTACACCACTTATATCTCAATAACGGCTAAACTGATTTAGTTGAGAATTGGTGGGAAGGTAGCTTAGAGCCAGGAAGAACATGTAGGGTAAGTTTGATCCATTTTTCTCCTGAGGTCTCCACCCCACACGTCTTCAAAATTACCAGATTATTGTTAAGGGAGTAACATTTTTGTATTGGAACATTTGACATTAAGGAATACTCATTTAAATGACTAAGGGAAAATTTGTAATAAAAAACTAGAGAATATTATAGAATTGCGGTGAGTGAGCGAAGTGAACGAGCTACACCTGATGGTAAATAAGCACAGCGAACGAGCCAAACCTGACGGTGAGTGAGCGTGGTGAACAGTATCACTTGAAGGGCAACACTCCTGTTGCCATTGCAAAGCATGCCGGGAAAGCTAGTCGATCATATAAAATTTAATAATTTAGACAGGGATCGCCCACTGGTCGAAATTCAACCAAAGATTCAGTTGATCTTGAACCCATTAGTTTTAAAATGTTTTAAAACTGAAACATCTGTTCTTCCTGACCTGCTAGCATCTGCTATTAAAACAGCTGTATAACGATTCAATCAATAATTCTTCTCCCATAAAATAAACATTGAAACTTTGAAACTCTGTAGGGCATAGCCCTGGGGGCCAATGTGAATTAAGGTGTGATTCTGCTCCAAGATGACTGCAGTGCCAGGTGAGCTAAATCCCATAAGAGCAACAGTGTCAGTTTCTGCGACATCCGTGGATATCGCCACAGAGTTTTTGTTGGTCAAAAAGTGTTACAAAACCAACATTTTACTCTTTGTTACCTGCAAGTGTTTCCAACGCTGCAGGAAACAACAATCGTTCTCGTTTGCGTTGGAGATTTTTTGTCTCAACTATTACTAAAATAAGAAATTTCAAAGCAAACCATTGGGTAAAATTTATGGTTTTAGTTTTCCCTTGAGTAATAATTGTTAATTTGGTCATTATCTAATGGTTTGTTATTAACTAATTATCCAAATTTAAAATAGAGTAATATCGTGTCGTTACGATAAATATCGTACCCGTGGAAAGCCTGCTTCAATCTCTTTTTCAATCAGATGTGTAATGGTAAATATTGTAAAGTGACTTAACTTCCGTTTTAGTTTTGACACTTGATATCCGGAACACAAAAATAGCTAGTCAGCTGACCTTAGGAAGAAGTTATGCTTTTTCCTCTACATACCTTGATTGTGTTCATCTACATGACGATACCTTTCTAACTGTATGATCGGGATTCTTCTACGATGCCCTCAGGCTGAGAAAAAGAGAGGAAAAGAATCATGCTTGCCTTTTAATATATAAATTGTAGTGATACTACGATACTAAAATTTTAACAATTGGTCTTATTGGAACTTAGTAGTAACGAACTTTTGTAAAATGGACAACTTTAGGACAGCCTAACACCATAAAGGTTAACAGTCCATTTAATTTTTTTTTTTTTTTTTTTTTTTTTATTTATTACATAGTATTGGGTGCAAGAAGGTTGCAAGAATATCAACTAAGCAAAATAGTTTACATAATAATCTAACTAACATACATACATCCACATAAAAATCTATTATTGAAAATTTCATTCCGACACCGTTACAAAATTTAATTTGAATAAATGAAATGTTGCTGTATAAAATTTAAGACTATGTTGCCTTGAGATTAAATTGAGAAGCAAAATCAAGTGTATGGTTAAAATACTCGTTTGATTTTCTTTCTATATTAAAAATCCTAAGGAGCAACTAGTACCATATAAAATTTGTATTAAAGGTAATAAAACACCTACATTATTTTTATGTCTCGATGTTATTAACATCTTGAGACACATTATTCCAAAATTTAAAGCAAAACATAGGAGTACTTTATTTTAAATGTGATTAGATGTAAGTAGAAAAATGACAATTCTTTAAATTTGTAACGATTTCTTTTAACAAATCAAGTGTAAAAATAAATGAGTTTGAAATTGAATTTGAAAGATTTCCACAAAGCTATCAAATTCCCCTATTGTTTTTTTACTAAGTACTGTTTTAATTATATATTGATGATGTTAATCCAATGAATGAATAAGCCAAATTTACTCTTATTAAAACTGAACAACCCAAATCTAGTGGTTCTTTTAATTATTATTTAATTACAATTAATTATGTGCAACTAATTTATTAAAAATTTTGAGAAGTCAACGTTGTTGTGACAATAGGCCTATTCATTTATTTTATTATATTATGCACCAAGTTACTAAATGAGAGGTTGACCTTTTATTTACGATAGTTAATTAAATTAAATTGTATATATTTGCGAGATGTAATATTTTGTTTACTTCTAAAAATAATCATCTTTATGTTAGTTATCAGAGTGCAGTCGTTAATCGCCTGTACTTAGACATGAGCCGCTACACAGGTCGGACAGTAGATAACGAAAAATAATGTCGTTGAGCGGGCCGGGGTGGGCGGGGGCACAACTTGTTCAGTACAGCTGGAGACAGAAGCGATTGATAATTTTCAAAATGTTCATTGTAATGAAATAGCTCTTAGTAATGAACTTGGCAGGGTATTCTCTAGTGAGAAAAATAATTTAACCATAGTGCAGCAAAATATTAGAAGTTTTAATAAAGATATAGAAAGTTTCTTTATTAGTTTAGAAGCAATGCAAATAAATTTTGATATAATTGTGCTAACTGAAACCTGGCACTGCGACGGGACCGTGCTGCCGCCACTCGAGGGGTTCGACACGATAGCGACTAAGCTAAAGCGCAATAAAAATGACGGAACGGTTATCTAAATAAAAAAGTCGCTGTCTGCCGAATCCCGCGAGGTAGCGCTGGGTGACGTTTACGGACTGACCTTGGACTGGACTACTGACGGCGGACGGTTTAATTTACTGGCATTGTACAGAACACATGACAGTGACGTCGACATATTTCTCGACCAACTCGACAGTTTTTATGCTAACACTACGAAAAACAACTTATATTTTTACGGGGGACGTTAACATTAACCTATTAAAGACAGACAGGCAAGAGGCCGCTACTTAAACATATTAACGGAGGCAGGATTTGTATGTTGTATTGATAAACCTACGCGTGTGACTAGCGACAGCATGTCCTGCATTGTCCATTTTTTTATCAGACACTACAACTACAATAATGTTAGGGCAGCTGTCGTACATAGTCACACAACTGATCATTACTGCACTACTTTACAAATCGAACTAGACCAGAAAAATAAACCTTCATATGACATAGACCTACTCACTTACATCGACAAGACGGCCTTTAGATCATTCTTATTGGAAGAAAATTGGCAGACCGTGTTACTAACTAATAATGTTAAAGAAAGTGCTTTTTTATTTGACATTATCATAAAAGAACTCATAAAAAAATCAAGCAAACCTCGTAAGAAAAGTCATAGATTAAATAAAATTAAACCATGGACTTAAAACGGTATCATTAGATGCATCAGGAAAAGAGATAAATTAAGCAAACTGTTAATAAAACAACCTTTTAATGCAGACCTTATAAATTATTACAAGTCATATAGGAACCGTTTAAATTCTTTAATCAAATCTGATAAGAAAAATTATTACAGAAAACAAATCGAGGACTGTAATGGTAATCCACGTAGATTCTGGGGGGTTTTAAATGAACTAGTAGGACGTAACAGAACAAAAGATAAATTTCCAATAGAAAAATATACAAAAATGAATTCTTCCGATTTGAACAAAAATATCTTTAAGACCGTGGCCAACGAATTCAACTCTTACTTTTCTGACGTTGGACAAAACCTGGCCACAGCAATTGACTCCAGTGGTCCATTGGTGGTCAATGACCTTGACTATGCAACGGACACCACTTTTAATCTTACAACAGTTACAGAACTTGACATTCTACGGCACATTGGCAATCTACGGGGTGGGACTGCACCGGGATGTGACGGACTTCCTGCATCCCTCCTAAAGGAGAATGCCGATTTATTCTTAAAACCTCTGGTCCACTTAGTCAACTTAAGTATCTCATCCGGCATTTTTCCTAATGTCTATAAAATAGCGAAAATCTTCCCTCTTTATAAATCATCCAATATCACAGACAAATCAAACTATAGACCAATCTCTCTTCTTAGCGTTGTATCTAAGATAATAGAAAAAGTGATAAAAGAGCAGCTAGTTCAATATTTAGAAATTAATTCAATTTTAACGGATTGTCAGTATGGGTTTAGAACACATAGAAATATTTCTAATGCTTTATTCAATTTAAATAAAGACATTAATAACAGTATAAATAATAATAAACGTTGCCTTTTAGCCTTTTTAGATTTGGCCAAAGCCTTTGACTCATTGGATAGATTAAAACTTTTGCAAAAAATGAATCTAATTGGGTGCAGAGGGAAAACACTTTCATGGTTTTCTAGCTACCTTTCCGGTAGAAAACAATTCGTTTCTGTCTGTGGGGAACCAAGTATGGAACGGCAAATTAACTATGGGGTGGTTCAAGGAAGCACGTTGGGACCTGTTTTATTCTTAATATACATAAATAACTTCGCCAAGATTAACATTGGGGGTAAAATATTTTTATTTGCTGATGACACCGCCATTTTATTTGAGGGTTCTTCTTGGAACGAGGTTATAACGTCATCCACAAGAGATCTATCCCTGGTAAAGAAATGGTTTGACCAAAATTTGCTGACTGTCAATGTAGCTAAAACGAAGTTCATGCCAATTGCTCTTAAATCTAATTCAAACATATATATAACTTCTCTGAAATTGCACTCTTGTGGTGATTTTTCATCTTCCAACTGCAGCTGTGGAGAAATTGAAAAAGTAGATGCTTACAAATATTTAGGGGTTATGTTTAATAGTAGTTTGAACTGGTCGGCTCATGTAGAGTATTTAAAAAAAGGTCCGTAAATTTATTTTTGTTTTTAGACAACTTTTTGAGATTTTAAATGTAAATGAGTTAAAACTTTGTTATTATGCTTATTGTCAGTCCTTATTTATGGGAGGCATTATAGCTTGGGGTGGGGGATACCGTTCCATCTTGGAGCCATTAAACATTATTCAAAAATCAATTATCAAAGCTGCCCTATGTAAAGCCCGTAGAATTTCAACCGAAGATCTATTTAATGAATTCAAAGTCCTCAACTTAAGACAGCTGTACGGTAAAACGTTAGTAATGTTTATGTTCAAACACCCCAATAACATTATTCCGACCTTTGAACACAGTTATTATACACGTAGTTCACAAACCTCCAGGGTTCGTGTCGATAAATTAGTCCGAACTTTTTCTGTAACGAATTCTCATTACATTTCTCAAATTGTCATAAGAAATCTTCCTTTGAATTTACAAAACTTCGGAAATTACAAAGAATTCACGTACAAAAAAAGGTAACGGAATGGTTGATAAACATCGGAAGGGATGCAACAGAGGCGGTCGTCACATCCGGTTACAGATAGTCCCATTGTCTGGCGAAAACGCACAAGACGGTCACATATCTGACTCACTGAGACCTCACTAGGCCCGACGGGGCGGTTATCGCAGTGTCAGGTTAACCTTTCTTATCTCTTCATTATTTTTCTGATCGCTTAGTAATATTGCTAATCATCGTAATCAATTTTTTCACTTGTTTTTGCACCTTTTTTCTTATACTTTTCCAAGTAAATAAATTATAAAATCAATTACTATTTATATTATTCCTTTAATCACACGGACGACCTACTGTAATTTCAACGGCTCGTGCCTACGCACAGGCATCCCTGCCCATGTAGGCACCACTTCCAATCATGTACAGTATATAATATAAGATTTAATTTTAAGATAATTAAACATTAACTAAGTCAATTGTATAGTATGTTGTTTGTTGAAAAATAAATGAATTTGAATTTGAATTATTTAATTATTAAAATACAACGTTTATTTATGATATAACATTACCTAGAAATGTCATGTTAACTTAGATAACACAACATTTATTATAAATGCTATAAATTAGAACTTATCATGCTACTTTATTTAATTTTTGTGAATTTTATTCTGGTTATGTGTTATTTCGATATTATACGGACTTCCTTTGTAAAATCTTGAAATGACATTTCAATAACGTCCAATAAAGGTCCTGTACATCGGAATATAATGGGTCCCGTCATCATAACTGTCACGTATGAACCTATACGATCCACTTCTTTACTGCGATATGGTGTTGTTATGACATAGTCAAATACAATCAAGGTATAGTTCTAGTACATAATTTATTTGTAGGCTTTAATATGTGTTACATATCAAATTGATATGACATTAAGTATTGATTAGTGTACGTGAAGGTATTGGGAATATGTTAAAATCTTACTAACTGAATGTTGCTGTTTGGTCATATAATGACAAACCATATACACAAAATAAATATATTATAGTATTAAATGTTATTAAAACTGTAACTATTTGACTATTATATTAGGTATACGGTCAAAGGTAATATTAAAAAAATATAAGTTTTATATGTATATATGTGAACTACAATCTAGTACCTGTGAAGTGCAATCTAGTATCTAGTAGTGAAATACAATGTCATATTTTTAAAGAAACGATTTAATGAAATATAAACCAAATCAATAAATAATCAATAAATTTATAATTTTTTTATTAATTCTTTTAATTCAACTTTTCATCCTATCTGCATGATCGGTGAAATATCTGAAATCATTAAATATTAATCGTTCTAAATATGGCTCACTTGTTTAAATATATTTTTTATTTTCTAAAGAAATGATTTATACTTGTGATTTGAAATACATTGATGAACCCCCTGAGCTGTGGTTTAAATCTAAGAAATGTTACTTTCGTAGAACCGTCAACAGCTCTAACAGACATAATTTTTAACATGTTTCGACGCAATGACGTCATCATCAGCTGGTTGAAAGTGACGTTGCTTCACCCGAAGTTTCCGTCACAACGTCGTCTAATAGTTTCTTACGTAACCTCAGGGTCATTATTTTCATACGTACCATTTTACCCAGGTGGATGATGATACCCTAGAGTCAAAAAATGTTGTGTAATAGACGTTTCTACTATACTATCTTACAGTTACTAAAAGCAAGTAATACTTCTTACATTGTATACTGGCTTTTAATTTTTTAATTTTTTTTACTTGGTTAATTTTTTTTTCCTTTTGAACATCGATAATACTTGTAGTAAATAATTGCCATATATTAAGTTAATAAGTTCAAGTTAATATTAAAGTAAAGTTTGTGGTTTATTTGAGCTGCTTATAAGAGATCATTTGTGTTTGACGTTGAAAAAGTAAAAAATGTTATTTCAATATTGGTTACATATATTCACTCTAAATGTTGAAATACATGTTCGTAGGTATAAAAAACTATATTTATATTGAATGGTTTTTTAATCCGATTCTTCCCTCGTCATTCAATTACATCAATATAATTACCCAAATACGTTTTTAATTACAACTATGTTATATATAAAAAAAATACTTTAAATTAAAGTATTACAACAACAAATTCATATGATCCATACAAAATAAGTAAACTGTACGCTAGAGACTAGAGAATATTCGTAGGTTAGTCAGAAATGTATTTCACACCACTTTGCATAAATCATAAACAGAACATGTAATTTTTGTTGGAAGTAAATTTTTACCATGATAAATTAAATCAATACCAAAATTAGATATTGTTGTTCATTTAATATCAGTTGTTGTGGAACATTTTTACATGCACTTAATTTATCTCAAATTCATAAACTAAAAGTGGTTTTTATTGAACCAAAGATTATTGAATTAAGATGGTTTTTAACCTTATGGAGCTATTTAGATAATTAATCCTAAAAAGGAGTTATGAATTATTGCAGTTACTTATTGCAGTTTTTTTGCTGTTGTATTGTAAAGTTATCTAGGGTGTAGAGAGATCTGATGGCTCACTTCGTGACCGCAATACAATTCTAAATTAAAACAAACTGCTCTCCGACTTCTCCTGAGTTAGTAATGAGCCACTGCTGCAAAGCAATCATGATGAATACAAATAATTGATATAGTAGTTCCACTAACCAATTTCCAAAATCTACCTATTTCAAAATAAGTATAATTCGTTTTTAAGATAGTAAAATTATATTTTGAAGTATCTAACAAACGAATTAAAAGGGTATGAGCATAAAAAATTTATAGTGTTTTTCCTAGCCATAAACTACATTTAACAGCCATTTAAATTGTATATTTCTGAAAATGTTATATACATCGTGACTTAGTTCGATCACGGCCCGAAAAACAGTGAAAATTCGCTAACCTTATTTACCCGTCTGAATTCCAAGATTTCGCAATGATGTATAAATAAAATTAAAGGTTTGAGAACATTATTATTAAACACAATACGAACAACAATCTTCTTTCCATTGGTTTACAATAACCACCGGAAGAAATATGTTGTTAGAGTTCGTCCTCTGCACGATGCATTGGCTGTAATTTGTAAAATTTATGAAGACGGCAGTCTGCGTGTGGTAAAATAAATGATCAAAGGGGGCTATCATTAGGCATAAATTTACAAACGGATTTGATATATTTGGTAGACTTGTGTTTTGAAATTTTAGTTCAACTTAAGATGAACACTAAAATTAGACAGTCAGATCAACCGATTTCTTAATTTAAATTTTGCTTTGTTTATTTCATTTTTAAATAAAAGGAATAATGATATTACAATACTAAATCACAGAATTACAAATATTAAAATAACCATATTAATCATTTATATGGATAAGTCCATAACAATTTATCACGTCATCGTTTATGCATAATTTTGTTAATTTGTGGCTTTGTTATGGTATATGTAGTAACCTTATTATTTAATACCCCCACCATATTGGTTTTTGTAGTAAATTACTGAAACTGATGTAATTCTGTTAATAAAAGAAAATAAATCATAAAACTATCGTTAAACAATTGTAATGCAATTTTTTGAACTAACCTAACATTAATTTTTGCATTCAATCTTTATTATATATGGATTTGGCATTTATTTATAAAAGTAATTTATATTCCGATATTATTGTATAATTTAAATTATGTATATACTAAGGAAATAATGATGATAAAAATATTTATTATAAATGTCTATATTTACTAAAAAAATAATAAGAAATACAAAAATAAAACCAACTATTAACGTGCACTAATGATTGAGAACGTATTCCCCGGTGCGCATAGTCTACATTTCTCAGAACTCATTAAAACCCCATTACTAGTCCCGACGCTCTCACTCTATGCAACTGAGCTCAGGATATTTTACTATTGACCTTCAAATGTCCTTACAATCTTCGATGCCAACGAGTACTCAAAAAAAAAATTGTGTTCAGAATCTTAATATATTTTTTTATCATAAAATCTTTTGATCATGTGTATCTTGGATAAATTTAATTGCCGAATGTAATTTCGATATTCATATAATAAGTTAAAAGAGCTCTCATTGATTTTAAACTCAAAACAATTATCAGAACTTCAATGGCTATAATGTTAAATCCTGATTGTAATATGCAATTTAAACAACTTTGGTTAAAATATACATTGCATATGTGAATAACATGTGATTACACTTGGTAGTGGTAGTTTAAAATCTCTTCAATAAATTATTTCTCTACCCATGAAAACTGAAAAAGCCAAAGCTTTACACATTAATATTATTAGGGTTGCCATGAAAAAACCCCAAAATAGGTGTTTCAAATTTCATTTTAGTTATAGTTACTCTATGTAGCAAAAGGATGGGTATTGATGGTTACAGTAAAAGGTTTTTTTTAAGAAGGTAGCAGGCCTCATTTAGCCTAACTTTGCCACGTCCACATATAGGCTATAGACAGTTTTGACAGTATAAAATGTATTGTTCTGTGTATGTATCGTATTAGACAAATATGGTGACCCGGTACAACAGTACAAGCGAAAGATACTGATAAAATTTTCTGGCACAATGAAGATTCGAACCCACGACATCGCGGCCATGGTTCCGAGGTCCGGCGTGCTATAACCACTACGCCACTGACTCGCAATTATGGTTTAATTCCTGCCTAATAGTTGAATCCATTATTAAGAGTATTGGAGTACAATTATAAGGACCTTGTAAGGTACAAAATCATTACATTTTATATCTCATAGCTTATTATCTCATTAACTTATTAAGTTATTATTACTGTGAGAAACAAAAGACCTGCATCAGTCGTATTGTTGTAATACAAAATAGACTTCGGTATTGTGGAGTAGTTTGGAAAACAAAAGAGGTAATAGTATATATTTGTTTTGTCACATGATAAAAAGTTTATTTTTCGTACCCTTTAAGGCTTTAAATGTTAAAAATCATTTATTGTCTTCTTGTAAAATGTTAAAACGAATGTGATCACATTAAAAGACAACTATCTGCTTGTATATGGATCGTTGAGTGATATCACGTCGTTTGCTAAAGGGCTATAGAACCCACATAATGGTCCATATAAACTCTCCAGATGAGAAGAGACGATGGATAAATTGCAATTACTTTACATACCCCGCATGATATTAAGATGGCAATATAGATTACTTCCTCGTATACTTCAATCAAGAGAGGTTGATTACTTTTTAAAACGGGATCACTAAAAGGTACATTTCAAAATTTCTTACGTTTACGGTATTTCCTTTAAGACAATTTAAAGTATATTTAAAGTATTTAATTACGATGTAGACTATTTACTTATCTTGGATTCATCGTACTATGTGAAATATAAATTATTAAATAAAACATATTTGACTTTTTCTTCTTATTGCAGAAGTTTACTGAAAAGAGCACTACTTTTCCCTCAAGAAGTGTTAAGCTCAGATATTTGTCTCAGTTTACTACAAGTGTTGGTCACGTACCGTGTAGCGTTTCAACAACACTCGACCAACGTTTGTCTCAAACATGGCGAACAATCACATTCTACCTCCTTGTTTCCAGACCACCCGTACAATCCTTTACGAACTAACACAGTTATTTTACACGACATCTAATTTTGCCATCATAGGTAAGCAGGTTACGCTCTTTGGATTATTTTAATGGACGGGGTGTATCAGTTTTGATCAACAGAAACCGGAAGTAATTACTTTGATATACAAACCCCCAATTCAGAATTTAAAATGTCATTTTTAATTCACACTTTGTTTTAAGAATACGTTACTAAAAATTATGTGCATCTAATATTATTGGTTAGTTACATATAACGTAGGAAGTTTTTTTTCCCTCATGAGCAATTTCCAATAAGTAAATTGTCCTATACGTATCTCTGAAACTTTTTACCATGAAAATTTCAAGCATTACGTCTTAGAATCCCATTGTGAGTACTATTGTACTCTGTAATACCGTCATCAAAACATCAATTCAACTTATAACACCTTTTAAAATATCTTTGGCTTTTGAATTTTTTATTTTTTTAAGTAATTGAATTGAAAATTATTAATTTATTATTTAAAAGTAATTAAAACTAGATTCTTCAAAATTTATACTTTGGCATATAAATGGTTACAGCTAAGGTCAGATATTTGTCTCAGTTGACTATAATTTTGTTTGTCACGTACCGTGTAGCGTTTCATCAACAGCAGCCGACAATTGATTGTCTATAACATGGCGAACACTCACAAACTATAAGACATAGTTACATTAAGGTCTGATATTTGTCTTAGTTTACTACAAGTGTTGGTCACGTACTTGTACCGTTTCATCAACAACACCTAACAATAGATTGTCTCTAACGTGCCAAACACTCACATTTTATATGATGTAGGTAAAGTTATTGTCAGATATTTGTGTCAGTTTATTATAAGTGTTAGTCACATACCGTCTAACGTTTCTACGACACTCTCTAACCAACGATTTCTCTTACATGGTGAACATTCACTTTCCATGCAATACACTTACAGTTAACCCTTAGATATATATTTGAAGGAATAAAATGACTTTAAAATGAAAGTTTCAACAATATTTATGTTGATATAGAGACAATGTAATTTTGTTTACAATCTGTCTTAAAAGTTAATCTTAAGTTTATCAGGTGCTAAATTACAAATCACATTTGAAAGTTTTAGATGAGAATAGGTAAACATTTTAAAACGCCCTCTATCAATAAACAAAAAGCTATTGGGTGAAGCTCCGATCAAAAGACTTTTCTAATCACCATTGGCAGTTTACAATAAGTTTTGTTGACTTATCGTGTACAAACGTATTGTGTTCAAAGAATACTACACTATATTTTGTATCAGACGTGACATACTTTCAGAGGCAATACGATAAGTTAACTAAATACTTAATTTTTGGATATATATTTACAACTATACAGTATTCGTCGGTAAAAAAGTGTTATTGTATTACATTGTCTTAAGTGGTGCTATTTGAAATCGCAAAACAGTGAGGTGTTTTGCTGTAGTTTTAAATGTTCCTATCACTATTAAACTCAACGTTGTTAAGTGACTCAATTATTCTTTGTTAGCCTTGAACAGTAGCGGAGTTGCGAGAAATGTTAATATTAGAGTGTGTTTAAGAGCATTCCGTCACGCAAACACGCACGCGGCCCCACGACGCGACGCGATGTAGGGTGTCAGTGGCACTGATGTGACCGTCGTCTGTGGCTCAAAATCCTTAGAAAATATATACATATGGGTAAAACAAACTGTGACTGCCAGACTGTTGTGAATTTAAACCTTACTTTTTTATATCCAGAATAAAAAGTAATGAGTAAGCAACCATTGGATAGAAACTTTAAATATAAAAGCATTAGATATTAATAATATTCAAACGGAATTCAGTGCAATAAAATTACATGTCATTTTACATTGGTTATTACAAATTTTTGTTTCCTCATACCAAATATATGTATCCCGTATATTAGTATAGTTTGTTGATTTCAACTCAACGAAACCATTTATTAAGGGTGAAATACAGTACAATATGATCGATATTAAATACTAACTGATATTTTCATGCATACTGTTATCCTTAAGACCGGGCATCCAAGTGCTTATACAGCACACGTTTGAATTTGAACGTTGCCTGTTCCATCCTGAAAAATTTAGAGCTTCTTAGCTTGCAGTATCATAGAAAATGATTTGGTAGTTCGATATTGGACACAGCTGTCTCAGGCACTTGTGCTTTTAATTAATTATGCTCACAAACGAATCAGCTGGTGTTTGTCAGTAACAATTCTACCTTACCTTATCAATCACACACTTTCCTCATTCATAATCACCTGAAAATACTCATAATAGAGTGTGTCAGTGATTCAAGAAAGTTTTTAAAGTATATATTAAATCAGTTTGTGAGTACAAATAAATTGTGATTAATAACCATTATTAAAAGTTCAATAATTTAATGTTACGTCGGTTGCTCGTGTATGTGATGTTCCAGAATATGGTCTCGTACATCAATCCGACCCATCAATATGATGTCTTGTGTCTAGCAGCTGTTTATATTGTAAGTGTACTGCACCTACTCTTTGTCCTGTATAATCTGCAACTAAAGTTTCACCACTGTTTAAGTAGGAAATTACTATAACATTCTTACATCTTATATGGGTACTGCATAATCAAGTCCATTATTATTTCGTCCGTTTGATTGCTTGGTCATGTGCGTTCACTGAAACTCTATATTTTCTTGACCTTTTTGCTCACTCACCCTAGTAATGAGTTAATTTTACTGGTCGATCACGTATACAGGGTGTTCATAAAAATGTCACAAACTTCAGGGCTGATAGTACTGGTAATTTTTAATAAAAAATTTCCTCTTGGTATATGTTTAAAAGACCTTCGTTTAGCCGGTAGCCACCGTTTTGTTTTTTGCACTAAATAGTTTTTTCCATAACGAATCATTTTTGCGGTGAACCTTTATCAAACCAATGGTAATTTTCATTGGAATTTTTTGTCCTATGTTTATTTTCAAATGGCGGATTATATAACAAAATACCAAATTTGTATGGATATGACAACAAAAAACGAAGTTATTGCGATTTTCCTTTAAAAATACCCTAAGTTTGCATAATTTAATTTGCAATAATCGATGTTTTTAAACAGATATCGAATAAGATAACAGATAATTTGTCATAAGGTATATATTTGGCAATATTGTCATATTACAAATTTGGTATTATTGGTTAGATAATTTGATGTGACAACTTTTTCGTCTGTGGTAAAAAGTTTGTAAAATGAACCGTTTTTTTTTTTTTTTTTTTTTTTTTTTTTTTTTTTTTTTTTAGATATTTGGGTTTAAACATTTAACATTTTTGCCAATTTAAAAATACAGATCGGAAATATATGGTTCTCCCGAAAACGAAGATTATTTGATAAGGGTTCATGCCAAATATGAATTTCTTATAATGATCCTTTACCGGAATAAAAATTATTAAGTGTAAAAAACAAAATGGCGGCTGGTGGGCCAACAACGGATTTTTTTACACATAACAAGAGGACATTTTTTGTTAAAATTAACGAATCCAATCAACCCCTTGAAGTTTTGACATTTTTTATGGACACCTTGTATATGATTAGATTGTTCGCTACACTCATTTATCTCCATGATTGCTTGTTGGCTTGACTCAATTTCCCTTCAATATTAGGTCTAACTAATAGGCATTATTTTACTTTTAATACCATATACATTGCCAGTGTTGTTCTATCATATAAAATTCGTATAAGCTAAACTAGTTAAACTTGTAAGTTTGAATGTAATTTAACTGGAAAACAGTTAAGTGATCGTTCAGCTCTCCCGCTTCTGAAATAGGGAACAACATTCGTCTTCGTTAAGCCACCTGACTCCCAATTCACTGAGTTACCGCGACTTTACTGGACTTGACAGTATTAATATGTGCTATAGCAAACTTTTAATATTTTACATCTTGTGATAAAAAAAAATTCAATTAAAAATGCGTAGTTCTTAGAAATGGAAAATAGTAAAAAATTTCCTTCTTAATTATACAAATTAAATCATAAAGAAAACCTAAAGCTCAGAAACTGGACTTAAAAAATCAATCCCTTACAAAAAAGAAAAATTATAAAACTGCAATAAATTGTTCAAGTTTGTCATTGTTTAAAGTAATCCAAGGTCGTGCCAGCCCGAGCCAGTTGTGCATTGATTGCCCTGGGGAAGACACCAGGAAACAATAACTTTATGAACTACGGGAAGTAGTCAACTGTTTGTATTACATCAATTTAAATTTAACTTCAAATTTATTTGAAATGAACACGGTCATAATTGATTTTTCCAAATTTATCAACATTTCTACATTATTAGAAACAATGAACAATGTTAAAATTCGTGAAAAACAGTCTTTAAACAGTTAAAAAAGTTATTCAGTTACTTATACAGTTGTTTGTACAAACATTGCTGACGCATCCTTGTATGTGACAAACGATGCCGCTAACACTCTGCGTAACAGAGTCATTAGTTACCCTCTAAATAAGACGTAAATTTTCACCGTTTCACACACCGAAATCAATCGTTCATTGAACCATCAAACAATGATCACAATTCAAATAATTAAAGAAAAATAAATCAGACCCGTTATGCTACGATCCATTTTAGAACGATTTCCATTTCATTTTTATGTAATAATAATAATAATTTTTAATTATCCATCAAAGTATATGTTACAAAATTAAACAAGGCCATATAAAATCACAATACACAAGGCAAAGTGCATACATATGGGTAAAACATATCTATATAATCATTACATAAAAAATATATACAAAATTGTGACATTATGAATATTGAATATTGTATTACCGGTACCTTATTAAAAATAGGTTTGTAGAATCTTTTTCCACATATATTTGTTTTCTTTTAAATGACATATTTCTCACTTTGGTTGTATTAAAGAATCGTCTTAACAATGTATAATTAAAATTCAATATATTACATTGGCCTAGTGTTACATTAAGTTGGCATATGTTACTAAAATACTTCTTAAACATATTAAGTTATGAAAACAATAATACATTATAATTAAAAATTCCATTATTTGAATTATTTATTAAAACTTTGAAAATAAAAGAAACTGTTAAATTACATTTGAATTTATAAAGCTCATTATATTTTAAGACTTTATTAAAAATCAATTGCATTATTACAATATTGAAGCTATAAGATTTCAATGAATTATTATAATAGTGAGTGAATTACAAGATGTATCATTTAAATTTTAGGTCTCCTTATTAAATATTTATAGGCAGGATTTTTTTTACTTGACTAAATAAAGTCAGTGGCAGGAATGTTTGGCCCGACAATGTAAGCATCATGAGGTCTGGGGTATTCCAGGTATGCCCATTAATTGCTCTGGGACTAATACAAAATAAATTATTTTATAAATTTATCCAGAAATTGGTAAATATTTGTCATTTACCTTTTTAAATTATACTAGACCAAATGCATTTTATGTGTAAAACATTGTTTATGTAACACTGGTAGTGTAGAACTTACGTTAATGTAAATCGTCCTTCTCTACATAAGGTAATTTAGAAAAGTATTGACCAACAGGATTAATTATTTCCATCGCTCAGTCTCCTTCTAGTACTGTATGATTGATGCATCTCTTGTGGTTGGTACATTCTGAGGAATGTATTTTAAAATAACATCTGTTTTCATAATTAATATTGTATTTCATCAACATATGGTTGAAACAATCAAAGTACTTTTTTAACCTTTGTTCATATCATCACATCAGAATTAAAAACAGAAAACAATTGGGTAGGTCAATTAAAGTTGCAACAGATTTGATTTTAGTAGAAAATTATGCAAAATATTTGATTTTATATTTTTTATCGTATTTTTCATCAAAACTGGATGCAGTTAAAGTATATATTTTTCAATTTATCCACCTTACTTACTTTATATTAGTTTTCCAAATACAGTAATGAAGACTTATGATCCGAAGTAACGGTTGTATGGACCGGAAAGCAATAAACGTCACAAAAGTTTTGCAATTTATAGTTATACGCTTTTTTGTTCAGTGTACACTGAAACTCAAAATTTTCTTGTTGTTTTCTATTTTGTGAGTTTATTATAAGCTTATTGATTCATTAAAATATTTCCCGGAAGTGAATAATATTATTGTCTGCATACCTTTAAGATTTGAACAATGTAATGTATAATCATATTTTGAACATAGAAAACGCAATATAAAATTTTTTGGTTCTTGGGAGGTTTATGTATGATTTTCTTCCATTTAAAATATAATAAATTACTTTTTTCAATTAATAAAGTTAATTAGATTGTATTGGTATATTGTGTAAAGTTTTCCAGGAACATTTTTATTCCAGGTAAGTACGGTTATTCTCGAAACGGAAAATTGCACACAATTAACTACAGTAACTATAATATGGTTTACAAAATACATGGAATATATAGTCTTATTTTATTTTATCACGATATAATCACTGATCACAGAAAAACAATACATTCCTTAAAAAATTCAATTCTATTCATTCTAGTTGAATAAATTTAAAATAGGTACCATGAATGTAATTTTATACCGGGTGTTTCACGTCGGGTGTGTCAAATCGATTATCACTCAACAGTTTGTCCTAAAATCTTAGAATCAAATTATTTCCTACTAAATTGACATCAAGTATTAATTTTAAAATATTTTTATCGCTGTATAAATACATCATGTCCCAAAACTAGGGGTCACATGTTCGAATCTCGGAACTTTCAAATACAAACATATATCATATTATACATCATTACAAAGGTCTATTTAATACTAACATTTTGGGGAAAACAGAATTCAGTTATCTTTATTCGTTTGAAAATGGCGGCCATTTTTTAGCCAAAATCAAAATTTACGGAATACCCTGTAATTCTTTTATTATTTGACATAAATTACTTCTGATTCAAAATATTTCTTTAAAATAGGCTAAGCTTTACAATGATATTTCCCAAGATCAACTTAATTAAAAAACTAAAATTTAAAAAAATTAATATTTTTGAAAATTTTTACATAAACAAGACACAAAAAATTTTAAAAACAAACACTTGTCTTTTTGTACATCATATTTAAGCTCTCGAAAAACTGAACAACTTTGTATTTTACACTAATGCCGTATCTCTTTTGGATTGGTAGTAATAACGTAAAAATGTCATTTTCCCATTTAACTTGCATGTTATTAAACAAGGCATGTTAGTATGGCAGTCCTCCATCTATTTTTGCTATACCATAAAATTAACATTCATTTTATAAATAATTCAATGATTGTTTTCTCTGACATTTTTCTCTAAACCTTACGTTTATTAAGCTAGGGCAATTGAAGTTCATTATTAGGCCCATTAGAGTAGCATTGGGAAGACATGCATTGCCAGTATCTTTGAAACCTCTATAAAATAAAATAAAATACCCAAGTATAAAAATGTCTTAAGTATTAGACAATCAGATGGCCCATAAAATATCAACATATGACGTAAACCTGGTGTTTTTTTCTCTTATAAACTTTCGCCTATCATACCTCTTTTGGCCATTCGTCAACTTATGAGGCGACCATTTTAAGACTTACCCAGAATATCATCTCGCTACCAGTCGCTACTAAAAAAAGAGAATTGGGGTTGGGACTTTTAATACACAAGTTATCACAATAATCAATTTAACACTTAAAAGAAAAAGTATTTTATGTTTTGTTTAGAAAGTTTTTTGTTGTCTCAAATAACAATACAAAATTCTTTTATCTATTATATAATGTCAATGCAATGTTGCTTATTCCTTTCAAGTTTAAATGTAACACAATATATTAAAACTTATGAAAAATATATTATATCAATGATAATGATAATACTAACGTTACCCATATGATTGCAATAATAGTTTTTTTATTTATAAAAAGTATTTTGTATTTTTTATATTATTTTTACATGCTTAGAATTATTAATAACTTTTTACCGAACGTTTTCTAACAACACAATCGTAAAAAAATGATAAATGATGTCTTAAAAAACCTGGCCTAACAACATCGTTAGTTCTGCTTAATAGTGTTGGTTTTGACTTCCCCAAAACAAGCCCACAGTGTTAAAATCCATCTTCCTCGTAATTATTTTTCATTTTACAAAAATTTTACAAAAAGCACAAAGATGGTGCATTGTTTTATTGTTCAAAGTATTTATGTATTTTTTTTATTTTTATTAGTATTTAGTTTGAACCATCCATTTTTATATTCATTGTGTCCTTATTTAGTGTTATGACGATAAATTACATTTGTTACATTTCACTTATATAAACAAATCTTATATGTAAATAAAGAACTAACGTCTATTCATACTTTTTCAGAAAGTGTTTTCATTTTAATATTATTAATAAAATAAATGTAAGCAAAAAAAACTGTATTTTTTAGTTTAAATGTAAAGTCAATTTACATGACAACAGTAGAAATAAATGACAATCAATAATGAAAAAAAAAAAAAAAAAAAAAAAAAAAAAAAACTGAACATCTTTGCAAATTAAATAGAATACTCTGTTATTATTATTCTTTCAACGTAACAATATATCCTTGCACTCAAAGGTAAAACATTACTACAGTTTGGACGAAAAATCAGGAGTATCTTGAAATGAAAACTTACATATTCGATACATAGACATAAATATCTATTTATTGGTAGTCTATATTGTTTCTCATTAAAATGTACTGTCAATTTTATTGATTTGCAGGTGAATTGTCAGAATAATTACACACTAACATTACAAATATACATACAGGAGGACCAATAAAGGAGAAGTTTTAAAAGTTGCAGTAAAAAAATTGAAAGTTTTGATATTGTTGGGTGCCTTGGTTGTATAAGCATAAACATTTTTTTTAAGAAAGAGGGTGTCTCTAAACACTTAAAGATATCACAAAACAATAGTCAAACTATTAAATATTAAAAACTCTATAAAGTCCCGTTGATTGCTAGTAAAAATTACAAAACAAACCAAACGTCAAAGTAATCCTCAAAGTAATCAACATTTACAAAGTTGAAATACATGTCATCTCCCTTAATATTTACTATCCCCCCAAAATGCGTAAAATTATATTTAGGCCTATATTACATTTTAAAGTTAGTTTTTGTAACAATGCATATTATACATCCCACAACAAAATAACAAAATACAAAACTTTTAAATAGTATATTGGTTCAAGGATAAAGTATAACTCCAAAGTTTTATTTGATTTGCAATAAAATAATTCAATGCATTTACAGCCTTGAGAGCTGTAATATATATTGTGACTTATTACTTACGTAATAGCAGCCAGAGGTATCAAAGACTGATACTTCCCACCGTTCGCGTTTCGAATGCTTTACCGTTCTTGTTCTTCATCAGCATCAGTCAGTTTCATATAAAGAAATGAACTCATATAATAAGTCACAATACATGGAATTAAATAGTAGCAATCTTAGTGAAATTAAAATATTTAACCAATTAAAATTTGATTGCCTTAAAGTTATTTCCTTATTTTTAATCGTTTAAATATATGTAAACAAACGGAATCTTGGACGAAGCCAAAAAAAGAAAATAAACCACGATTGATGCCATCAGTTTTTAAAGAGTTATGGGTATTTTAACAGTCTTACTAATGGCAGTTGTTTACTATATATTACGTGAAACACGTTGTTTTACTTATAAAGTGTTTATTTTAGAACTGAATTAACACAGGTCAAAGTTATCACAAGGGCAAAGTGAATAAACAGCATCGAAGTACGCCCCTGTGGCCCATACATCTGACGCTGCTATTCTCTTTGCTCTCTGTGCGAATAAAGGTGTTATGTGCACAGTTTTGCATACACGCTGATGAACAAAATAAACTCTTGTACCTGGGCAATTTGACTTTCATGGTTTAAAATGTAAATAAAAGCCGATAGTATAACTAATAATAATAGGTTCACTTTCTACCCCAGTAATCATTAAAATATTGTATAATGTGATATGTTTTTTGTGCAACGATATTAGCAGTTAAATGATGGTTAAAATTTTCTTGAATCAAAAGAGATTCTATTTGTTTTTTTTTGTCGAAAAATTTTACTTCCAATCTGAGAATCTAAATTGGACCAGGAAAATGTTAAAACATTGCTTTAGAAATTAACCACCGCTACCTTTAGCAAACGCAATGTTTTAACTTGTTTTTTGTGTTTGTTTGTTTTAAATTCAGGTTATATTTCTCGATCGAGGAGTTATACAAGAAATTTATTGATTTACGTAATATTAATACCATCCGTTGACGAATCATTTTTTATATATTTTTATTAGCTTACATAATTATAACAGAAGACAATAATCAGTTTTAATTTCATATTTTACATTTCTATCATTGTTATAAACGGGTTTTAAACTAATAAAACAATACTTATTTATAAGGTGAATGTAGAATATTCTGAATCAGTTAAAGTTGCTTTAAAAAAATGGTTTTATTTTCTCAAAAAAGTTAAAAATTAAATATCGTATCTTTGTGATTCTACGGTAAACTTGAGCGATAAGAAGGACTTCCATTAGGGCAATGATAAATGTCGGAAGGAAGGAAGTGTATCATTTGGCTATACTCCACCTCCTTGTGATGTAAGAAGTCTTATAAATCCATACATATTCTTAAAAGACAACTTAAGTATTTCAATATTTATATACTTTCATAAGAGAAGGTCTGGACAATCATAATCTTACTAAAATAATAGAAAGGAATTACTATAAATAATAAGTAGTTCTTTGTCATAATAGAATAGAGGTTGTGCCCATGCCATTAAAAAATAAACTTACATATTTTTAACAATTTTAAATATAAAATAAATGTTATATATTACATAATAAGAAACCGTTACTCTAAATAAAAGTTAAAATGACCATCTTGATATCTGTATTTGTTTCCGATGCAAACCTTGGAGATTGCTTGCACGGTTCTAAGCATCCAGACAGGCAGCCGTAGTCAGCTAATGAGGACGGAGGTGTTTAAGGTATGCACATTGTTAATTACACTAACGACCGTTTGTTTTACAGCCAGCCGGTAATTTATCAGTGCCGACTGTTCGGAATTTTTCTGTTAATGGAAGCCTTTAAATTTGTAGGCACTACCAAAGTTAGCTAATCACTTTCAAACTTGATTGCACAATTTTCTTGCTCTGTTACAAATAAATTAGTGTGATAAACGTAAATAGTTTTTACTCTTAATCTTATAAACATTTATTTTTCTCAAAATAAAATTTAATTAAAACATTGTTTGTATTACAGTAAAAAGTTTATATTAAAAAAATATCATGAACTTATATCAACATTTAAAATTTTGGGCAAATTTAGAATAATTAAACTGTTATAAAAATATTTTATATTTCCTCCAATTAATGTTGTTATACTGATAGGCATTCTTAAATGAGTACCTAGTGTTTTACTTCACCTACAGAACTATGAAAGTATTTTCCATATAAACCATTAGAACTTTAACCCACGTGTTAAAAATTATACTGTGGTATGTGTTAAGTATATATTACATTGAAGGAGTAAAAACGTTATGATAGTGTTTCTTTGAAGGCTACTATGGTTGTTAAACGAAAAGAATATCAATGTGAGACTTGTGTCATTTATAACTTTTTGTTAATTTGTAATAAATAAATACTTGTATTTACCATCCTTCATTATTACAACTAAGCTTACGACATTATGTGATGTAGAATTTGATTCTATTGTATGTTTGAAAAATGCCTTCAACATGAGAAAGTTTTGTTTCTATTATACTTTTTCACGAAAAAAATAGATTTGTATGTGTTTTTATATATTTTTATTGTTGTTGTTTACGTCCGAGTATTTTGAACAAAGAAGTATAACTTTATGTATTAGTTTAATTAGTTTGTAAATTTTGTAATATTGTAGTGATATAATTTTAGATAGTGATAGTTGCTGTGTGTGATGTGAATATGGACTTTATGGTTGAACGATAAACTCCACTATAATATGTTTAACTATGTATTTTTTCCTTAATGCTGCATTGTAATTGGGCTTTGGCCTGTTATGTAAGCATTGTAAATAAAATAAATAAAAAATAAATAAATAAAAGTACAATCATTATAGTATTCTTAAGAGACGTATAGGCCTTAGAATATAGCGTGACGCTACAAAACTTTATTAACACATAAACTCCCCAAACACGAACCACGCCTTCCTCCCGAGTCAAAGGTAAAGTAATCTTCAACTATTCTGAGACAAATCTACAAAAATTCGTTGTTTTTATCTTTAATTATATCTATGCGTTATTAATTCAATGTTTACTATGATAAAAAGTATTTCAACCAATACTTTACAATAATACTATGTCATCGAATTAGTTTACAAAAGTGAAATAGATTTTAACGAATTATCAGTAAAACTTTACTAAGTGGTTCATTTAAGTGGGGAAGCAGTTTTATTTGAAAACTATTTGAGAAATTGTATAAAAGTAACATGGAAAATAACATGGAATTTTCCTATTATATATTTTGGTAACACTCAAATCTGTCAATATGACGGCTAACTTTAAAAAATTATATATAAAGCTCAAACTTTTATGTGATTTGTGGACTGTATAAATAATTTTGAGACTTTTAATTCTTTTTCGTTTTACTCTAAAACCGGCCTGACCTGTATGGACAGCAACCATTCATTGGGAGGATATCTCGAATATCCATCATTCACGCTTGCGTAGAGCTACATCGCTGCTTATATGATAGGTAGGTGGCAGAACGGCCAACAATGAGAACTGCCCTAGGGGGGGGGGGGCATAAACCAGGGTGTGGTTAATCATTTCTGGTGCTACGGGTTTGGGACTCACCCCGGCACTCAGCCATGAGTGTGTCCCAAGATTGCGGTCGGATTCGTAGTGGTGGTGGTTTTCAGGATGGCGCTGTGGGTGTAATGTCCTAATAGTCCTGTGTTCCTGATAGTCCTTTATCTCTTCGCTCGAGAGTGTGGCTGCTTAATGAGCCCTACCCTTCTTTGGGTCTCAGTTATGACACAGCATGCTCATTGCTCAGCTGAAGCGGCTGGGGGTGTGAAATTCTGCTGTCAGGTATTGGATCCCTGTCAAAAAAACAGTCGTTTGCAGTTGTTAGCGATAAACAACGAGTGCTTATGTAGCTTGAAGTAAGCGCGTGTACCCAACTGAGCCGTAAGTCGTTCCGTCGTTGGCTGCGGACAGCCGAAAACGCGGTGTGTCTTGGACACGGAGCGGAATAGTTCTACCGAACCTCTCGCAAATATACCACACTGGCGTGGGCTAAGGATCCAATGTAATTTTACTCTACAACTAAGTTAAGGAACTAGGCCCTAGCAATTAGGTCCTTAGGAATTTAGGTCAAATTTTATAAGAAAATGGGCCAAACTTACATTAATAGACACCATTCAGGAAAACATATTTTTTAATAAAAACGCCTTTAAATGACGATTACAAAAATCATTTACACATTATTACAATTATTTTAGCGAACTTTACCATAGGAAAATACGCTATTTCGGTATTAGTCATGGTAAGACCTAAGCCCGGAAACCATGTTATTATCGGCATCTGTTTATCGTCGTAACTTGATAAATTTGTTATGTATAATAACTAGTTCACGGTTTAACTTAATTTGCTTACAATACCCATATAATGGCAAACCTACGCCTTATACTTATTCATGTGATGTTTAAGGGGGAAAATACAAAATATGGAATTCCTTATGAAATTTTCTGAGTACGCATGTACGTCGTGAGTAATATGTACGACGGGGATATTACAATATACAGACAAATAAATAAAATGCATATTATTGAAAGTGAAAACTTGGCCCGATCATCTTACTAAGGCTGATTTTTCTTCATTGTTTTTGTCTTAATAGGAACTTTTTATTTCATTTTAATGATGACCTATGTTTTTTCGTCCTCCCCATAGACGATTCCTTTAGATGGTATAAATTCTGTTTATATCTGAAAAAGTATATTTAAAGAATTATAATCATGTACAAAGTTTCATTACTTTGATATAATTAGCTAAAAAAATATTGAGACATCACAGGGTATTTTTGCATCCTGAATACAAAAGCGTCTTAAATTCTATACAAAATCTAGTAAAAATATATTTTTATTGAAAATGACAACATTTCACTTTTTATATAAAAAAAATTGGTGAAAACAGCTGATATCTGTTAAAATCTCACCTACCTGATAAAGCATAAAAACACAGTTTTTGTTGTATAACAAGTTACTTTTTCCTAAGATAGAAAGGCCTTTAGCACTCACATTAGGTCAACTTTTGGTGCGAGAAGCCTACAGCGAAATGTAATTGCTTGCCCATGAAAAAAACTCTTTCTATTTTGATCACTGGATCGAGTCTCCTTTTGTTCAACATCAGCTTTAGGTTTACGTTGTATAACTACTTAAATCACACTTTAATTAACATAAATTATCAGTCATTAAATGTCACTTAAATGTTAATGGTGGCTATTATTGCTTGGATAAATAAAAGTCAATAAAAAAGCACAATAACTTTACAGTGGGTTTAACTGCAATTTAAGAATAATGTAAACAAAAATTCTTTGCAGGAGTGATATAACAACTGATGAAACCTAGTAGTTAACTTAGGTTTTACAGTTTTGATGATACATGTCTACGGTATATTGGAACATTCTTCAAGGAGTGTTAGTGAAGAGATTATGATGATCATTGGGTTTAAGTTGGTGAAGGAAATGGGCAGCTTGTTTTGGAAAAAACATGTTTATATGATCTTGGAACTTATAGCTTATATGACTAATTTTGATGCTACAATAGAGTCATGTAGGTATACTGAGCAAGGTCTCGGCCGAATATATCCTTATTGAATACAATTTCAAAATGCAATTTTAATTACAAAATATTTGTTGTTATTTTAAAAATTTTAAATGGTGTATTGATTTTAATTTTTGTAGTAGAAATAAATTAAATAAAACAATATAATTTATTAATTAAAAAGATTATTACTAAAAATATAATTATTTATTTACTTTTTGAAAAAGTAGCTACAATTTTTTTCCTTTAGTTGAAAACACTGAATTGGTTAATGCTTGTTATATCATTTGTATATAAATACTTTAACTACACATTCGTATATAAATTTTTAATACATTTTTATTTATTACTTTAATTAATAGGTAAAACAGTTGTAGATTTTATACGTACACTATATGAATGTAATATAAAAACAAGTCAAAATAATCATTTTTTACCCGATTTTTTAAAATTATTATATGGTATTTTATCAATAAACTAGTTAAATATTTTAACTTGATTAAATTATATATATATATATATATATATATATATATATATATATATATATATATATATATATATATATTTAAACTGTTTCTATAACGAAACAATATTATGATAAAATCAATAATAAAAATAAAAATTTGCTATGATGCTTTTATTTATTAAAAAATACAGTAAACATATTGTTGTATGTTATTCAAACCCGCATTAAATGGTTAATTTGTCCCAAAGATTCTCACCTGAAGTTCTGATTCAGACTAGGTAAGCTTCCCTACCTAGGGAATGTTAATGAACGGCAAGCTTTTCTACTTTGGACATCCATCATAGCGACAATGCTTTGTCTCAATTAGCTTGACATCTTGCACCGCGGCACTGACAGGGACGTGTGGGTGGTGGTCCAATACTGGGCCTCCGACCACAGTATAGGCTCCCGTGCAGCTGAAGAAAACATCAATTGTGAGCAATTGTTAATGTACATCTTTAATATGTAATGTTAGTTTTCATATAGTAATTTTTTAAATAAGTAAAATTAATTTAATCTTTTAGATTAACCACTTTGAAAAACAATAATAAGGTTTATGCCCGAATCTTGATAATCAATTTACTTCATTGCGTTATAATTTTTATGATGCATTTTAAATCAATTATATTGTTTAAAATAAACAAATTGTATACAAAAATCAGTGAAAATAGATAAATATATATATATCAATTTAGGAAACTATGTAAAAATATTCATAAGATATAACAATGAAGTAAAATACTCACAACAACAATAACATAAACATTTATAATGATGAAAATTTTTAATCGATTGAGTTTGATAAATAAAAATTTTAATTATGGACGATATTCTTAGGAAAACCTAAGTATAATTTGGGGAATGAAATGAAAAATTTAATCTTAATCTAAAATAGCTTGAAACTGCATCAAGGATTACTTTAAAGAATTAACAAACCATTAAAATAATGAAATAGATTCTATAGGTTTATAATATGTTGAATGGAGTAGATAGAGACTTATTTTGTTGAAAATATGTATTCATATTCTATGCATTTCCAAAAAAAAAATTACTATACTATTTATTCAAATTATTAATTTAAATTAAATTTTTCATGGTACTCCTACTATGTTTTAACACATTTATTGAATAGTAAGTTCAGCTTAAACTTAAATTCCAAATAAAATGGGTTTAATTCTCATGACGTTTTGAAAATATAAAAGAATTATTTGTTTTGCTTTCATTGAAAGAGTATTTATGCAAAAGTCGCTAGTGTTTTGCATTGTTTGCAATTCTAATTGCTGCAGTTTTCAGGTCGATGGCTACGGATGTAATCGTGTTAAAAGCAGATTAGGAGATCTGTACTATTTCTACAACACAGGCAATTGGCCCAGTTTAAAGCCAATGGTTTGAAAACACGTATAAAACCTTTTTTAGTGTTATTGTTTTGATGAGTTTCATTTTAGAGTTGTTTACATGTACACTAAAAATGGTTCTGTTTAAATCGGCAAAAATATTCTGACCTGCTATATCTCATTAATGATTGGCATTGTGAGCAGAACCAATATTAAGTTGTTATTATTTTATTTTAATGAAGAAATTGTTCACATGGGGTTTTTAAACCAACAAGGGGTTAAATCTGATTATCACTGATTTTGTTAAACAAAACAGTAGCTTATTGAAAGATCACTATATATATAATCTTTTATGTTACATAATCATCGATTATAACTGTGAAATCATTTTTTGGTCTTTTATCCGTATATGGTTCATAGTCACAATATTATATAATTGCGACCACTTGTATTGAAAATGGTCGTTTTATAAAATAAAGTTGAGTGCCAAAATGTTAAATCATGTAAAATATCATTATTTATTTTTTATGAATGAAACTTAACTAACTAACTCTTAACTACTTACATTAGTGTAAATAGTGCGGCTTCAATAATGACTAACACCGCATGTTACACGTTACATATTTTTAGCCGTGGATATCTCTCAAAACACTAGAGCAAAAGAGAATTTTGAAAATGATTGATGACGTTGTCCAGAACTGGCTCTTAACGAAGTCATTAGTTGGCAACAAACAGCGTTCACCACGACCGTTCTTGTGCGAAAAACGGCCATTCTGATTTAGTGTTGAGTTTTGAGTATGAGCTGATAATATTCTACACCTTAAAAAACGCACAGAGTCGTCTAATTTCGCCCTTGTATATATCATGTAAAATTTTGGCAAAATAACAGGGCATCTAAAATAACCGTGAATTTGTTACTTTGATTTTTACTTTCTCCCCCTATACATAGTATATGGAGAAAGTATTGTTTTCGTCAAAATTTTCGAATTTGAGTTGTTGGTGGATTTATCCATTTTGGTTCCCCCTGAGTCCAAAAAAGTGGTTTTCGGAGTGATGTCTGTGTGTGTGTGTGTGTGTGTGTCTGGATGTATACAGAGCTAGAGAATGCCCCAATGGTCCGATTTTGATGAAATTTGGTATGTAGGTCCAAAACCACGATAATTCCAGGCGTTTTTTTCATTTTTTTGAATTTTTAATTTTTAAGGGTAGTTTACCCCAAAAAACCCTCAAAAAACGTGAAAAATCCAAATTTTTCAAAAACGGCTCTAACGATTTTGATTAAACTTTTGTGGTTTATTAAGAATAAAATGCTGAATAAAATGACACCACCCGCATTTCCGAGAAAATGCGCGTTCAAAAGTTATAGAGTAAAAAGTGTTTCAAAAATCAATTTTTTGGATTTTCAAAAAAGCTGTTATTTTAAATAAATTTTACTCATGACCATTAAATGAAGCTCAAAAAACTAAATAATCCAGTACTTTGAATTATTGCTCTATGTCAAGTGGTTGCGGAGAAAATTCAATTTTTGGTTTAGCGGTAAACGCAGTACGTTGTTAAAAGTCACAGACGCACGTAGGGTTAATCTCGTGCTGCTCAGCTGTTAGCTATCTGATTGAGCCATCAAGACATTAATGTTTTGAGGCTTTTAACACCTTTTTTATATTGTTGGGAGAAAGTATGTGTCAGTTAACTGATACCTTTTATTATCTTTTTAATCAATAAATTACTATTAAGCATGCAATTAAAGTCTTAATTGAAGGTCTTAAATAAAAAAATATATATATATAAAATCTTAATTAAAGTCTACGTTGAAGGTCTTAACGATTTAAAATTATTATTGTTATAAAACATCGCAGTAACAAATACGTTAGGTTGCCCAGCGTTCCTGAAGATGCGGAGCTCACCTTCCGCTGCCCCCGTTTTTTTGTGGGTAAACCCGTTTTTTTTGGGGAGCCCCACACTACAGGCTGGCCACCTGTGTGCGTAATGCATTTTTCCCGCCAAGCCCTAAAAAAATAAATTAATAAATAAAAAGTTTGGTATTTAATATTGTTTAAACAGCAGTGCTTGATTGTCTCTCTATCTTAAATGTTAGTTGAGAGAAAAGTACAATTTTAAACCTTCAAAACTAACAAGATTTTGTATATCAACTTTTAATTCAACAATGTGAGAAATAATCAACAATAAATATATTTTTTAATGGATTAAGTAGGATATCGTTAAATATACTATATAAATTAAGTAAAAATAACATATAAATTAAATCTAAACCCAAATTTAACAACCACTATCAACAACAGCAAAATATTATAATTTACAGGAAATTCCACCATTTCATCCTTACTTTATGCCATTGTTATATCGTCCGACGTTATTCGATCATTCGATGTTTTTCCTCCATTCATTTGTACTACTGACTGACTGACTGACCCAAGATCTAAACTTTCAGTTTTAGTCTTATTCCTGTTCAATTTCAAAAATTTCCTTTTTACATCATAATAAAGCTATGTGGTCGGATAAATGACTTAATATCTATCCGATTCGTCTTGTTTAAATGTATATGTTACAGCCTGAGTTGTGTTTTTGTGAATACTAACCAATAATACCTCTACCCTATTTCTATATATTGTTTACAAACACGTCAACACTATTTTGGTGGCATTTGTTGGTGTATTCAATTGTGTTACAATTTTATTTGTGTTGTGAAACTATTTTATTAAGAGGATGTAAGACTACTTACATTTAAACTATATTCACTACAATATTAAAATTGGTAGGAAAAAAACTGATTTTTCCGCTTGATCAAAAACCAACTTATAAATATTTGAAAAGATATCACTTTGTTTACTCAAAGAAAAACATTTAAACTGGTCTGTCTACGATTATATATACAGCTTTATGGTCAAAAACATGTGTATCATTATTTGAACTAACATAAAATAATTCTAATAACATAATACATCTCGTATAAAATAAGCATGTAAAAAGTGAATAAACTACAATTTTGAAATATACAAACATGTTAAATACCAATGATAGCTTGTCGTTTGCTATGAACAAGCTTTTAACTATTGACTGGTAAACTAGAATCAAACTGCTACAACAATAATTTCGCTTGTCTCAGTGGTCTACGAAAATACATACTTTGTAACAAGTTATTGCTAGTATTACTTGTCATTGCTGTTGCTGATCATTGTGTCAGATATTGCTTCATAAAACTGTGATGACGTGAGAAAAATCAGTAATAGTTTCTTAAATAATATAAATTTACTTTTTACTAACAACAAACTTCAATCTGGAATATTTTCATTCATTTCCAGATTCAAGATCACATTTAAAGTGTTACCATTAAAAAAGTTTTTCCATTTGAAAAATATTGTAGTTAAAGTTAATTGATGAATGATGAAATATTTAAATTCTTAATATTATACTTGCGTGCAAAATCCATGAACCGTTTGCACGAGGAATGCCGTTAAATGAGTCTTTAAAATTGATACATTTGTTCTATCCTTTTGTGTTAACTACATAAAAAATCTTTGTTTGTTTACCATTTAATGGATAAAACGTATTGCAAATGATGCCAAGATATTTCTATATTCCATTATATTCAACAAGGAAATGTAATGCTTTAATTTAAGCTCCTAGAATTTGCAATAGTTTAGTTTACTCAGTAATTAATAAAATGTTAGCCCATAATGAATTTGAAAGACAAGTCAAATTGAATGACCGAATTAGCAGTTTATGTGATTTATCCTCTGACTTACCCAACAAAACGTACCTTAGTATTATTTATCATTAGTTATTGTAATGCCCAAAGGAATCTTGAAAGTTTCAATGCGGTCGTTAGTTTTCCAGCCTCCGACATGAAACCTGGCATTCGTCTTAATTAACCGAATAGACCGCCACCTGTGTCCCCGCTATGAATGCCCCACACTGCGTCCACACTTCCTCCGTACTGCTTTCAATCCATTAGATACATTGATATATTTGTAATAATACAAATATTGACTTCTTGATAATTGCACTACTGATACCGTTAGTAAAAAATGTTAACAAATTTTCAATTAATTTTTTTTTTTAGTTTGAACTAGAAAAGCATAAATGTTATAATACACGTTTACCATGGAATATATGTATGTATGAGTTCGCTCGTCAAAATTAGGTTCGTACAAGAACCCCTTGTGGGGTTCGCACAAGGGCTTTAGCTGAAAGACCAGCTTCACTTGCACTATGCAGACAAATCATTACATTAAACGCACTAAGTGACTACCCCTTCCTAACATGAACGACTGGTCTTGCATACACCCCCTTTTTTATTTGCACCTTAATTTATAGAAATCGAAAATAAATATCATTATTAAGTATGCTGAAAACGTCTATCAACGTTTGGGGAGGAAAATTTTACATGGAAATTTTATCCCCTCATCAACATTTTTCCCACCCCAACCCCTAACTCAAACATTTCGAATACTATCCCCAAATTGTTATGTCATTTTTATTGTATGCGCAATTTAAAGACATTTTGACCGTGTGATATGTTCTTTAAACTTAAAGTTTAGGGAGCTGCAGACAATTGAAGTTCTTTTTTTGGTCCCATGTGAATTACATGGGAAAACTTTTAATACTTTTACTTCCAAAAACATTTACTATCAAAAAAATACTTGAGAATTAAAATTTCTTAAAATATTGTTTTAAGATCATATTTTTCATAATAATATGATATGTTAACAAATTATTTGTCCGTCATATTAAAAAAAGTTCATTTATGAGTCGATGAACTTTTTTATGGGTTAAATGATCTTATTTGAATATGCTATTTTAGGAGAGTTTTACGTTAAAGTATTTTGATTTTAATAAATGGTATCGGATATATGGCCTAGGTAATGACGCTTTTCCCATGTTATTCTCATAGGACTAAAAACTGAACTTGCTGAACTGCCTATAGATTATTAACCGTTATGTTTAGAGAAAATATCACACGATGAAAGTCTTTAAATTGCGTATACGGCCCCAAAATGCTTTAAAATGTAAGGGTTCCTATTTAAAAATTTTGAGTTAGACGTGGTAAGAATTTCGAGAAAAAAAGGAATGAAATTTTAATTTTCAGATTTACTTTTTTAACGTTGTTAGACGTTACCAGCAAACTGAACAATATTGTTTATTAAAGTAGTTAACGTATATTAATAAACAATATGGTTTATTAAAAATATGAATAAAAAAAAAATAAACATCCTATTTGTATTTTTAGTTATATTTTCAATCAATATATTTAAAGTTGAAACTGTGCTGTTTCGCAGCTACATCCAAGGGGCCATACTGGGTTTTGATATTTGTCTCGGTTACACAAGTGCCAGTCACGTTCCATCTTAAGTGTAGTCGACACTTGAGGCTTGTTTGATGTTAAGCAGACACGAAGAGACATGCTGTAGTGAGATCCCTTGGGCCAAGCTGGGTTGTAATATTTGTCGCAGTAACACAAGTGCTAGTCACGTTCCATGTTGTGTGGCAAACACTTGAGGCTCGTTTGTTATTTAGTGGTCACGGGGGCCATGGTGGAGTGACATCCCAGGGGGTGAGCTCGATTGTGATATTTGTTGCAGTTACACATGTTCCGGTCACGTTCTATGTTGAGTGTAGAAAACATTAGATTCACCTTGGTAATTAAAAGGTCACGATGAGGCATGATGTAGTGACATCCCAGGGGTTGAGCTTGATTGTGATATTTGTTGCAGTTACACATATTCCGGTCACGTTCTATGTTGAGTGTAGAAAACATTAGATTCACCTTGGTAATTAAAAGGTCACGATGAGCCATGATGTAGTGACGTCCCAGGGGTTGAGCTTGATTGTGATATTTGTTGCAGTTACACATATTCCGGTCACGTTCTATGTTGAGTGTAGAAAACATTAGATTCACCTTGGTAATTAAAAGGTCACGATGAGCCATGATGTAGTGACATCCCAGGGGTTGAGCTCGATTGTGATATTTGTTGCAGTTACACATATTCCGGTCACGTTCTATGTTGAGTGTAGAAAACATTAGATTCACCTTGGTAATTAAAAGGTCACGATGAGCCATGATGTAGTGACATCCCAGGGGTTGAGCTCGATTGTGATATTTGTTGCAGTTACACATATTCCGGTCACGTTCTATGTTGAGTGTAGAAAACATTAGATTCACCTTGGTAATTAAAAGGTCACGATGAGCCATGATGTAGTGACATCCCAGGGGTTGAGCTCGATTGTGATATTTGTTGCAGTTATACATATTCCGGTCACGTTCTATGTTGAGTGTAGAAAACATTAGATTCACCTTGGTAATTAAAAGGTCACGGTGAGCCATGATGTAGTGACATCCCAGGGGTTGAGCTCGATTGTGATATTTGTTGCAGTTACACATATTCCGGTCACGTTCTATGTTGAGTGTAGAAAACATTAGAGGCACCTTGGTAATTAAGAGGTCCCGGTGAGCCATGGTGTAGTGACATTCCATTTGTTGAACTCGATTGTGATATTTATTTTAGTGACACAAGTGCCAGTCACGTTCCATGTTAAGTGTAGGCTATACTGGAGGTTTCGTTTGCTATTTGTAGGTCCCGGCGAGATATGTTGTAAAGACATCCTACTGGCTGAGCTAAATTTTGATAATTTTTCCGTTAACAAGGGCCGGTCACGTTCTTTGTTAATTCAGTGTATAAAGCATTTGAGGTATGTTTATTATTCAGAGATCACGGGGAGCTATGCTATCGTGATATTCCAGGGACTGAACTAGATTGTAATTTTTTCAGTTACACAAGTGTCAGTCACGTTCCATATTATGTGTACCCAGTACTTTATTCACATTTGTTATTTATTTGTCACGGGGAGCCAAGCAGAAGTGACATTCCACTAGCGGAGTTAGTTTGTGATTATTTTTCCGTTACATAAGTGACACTCAGGTTCCATGTTGAGTGTAGGCAACACCAGTTTGTTACTTAGAGATCACTAGGAGCAATGCTGTAGTGTCATTCCATTGGCTAAGCTAGAAAAAAATCTTAGATTGAGATATTTTTCCAGTTGCACAAGTCCCGGTCACGTTCCACGTTAAGTGTAGTAAAACTTTGAGGCAAGTGTTATTTTAAGTTCATGGGGCGCCATGCTGTAGTGACAACCCAGGGGCTGATCCAGATTGTGAAATATGTTTCAGTATTCAAGTGTCGTTCACGTTCCATGTTAAGTGTACGCAACAGTTGAGGCACGTTTGTTGTTTAGAGGTCACGGAAAGGCATTCTTTACTGACATCACAGGGGTTGAGCTTGACTGTGATGTTCGTCTCACTTACACATTCAATGTTCCGTGTATCTAGCACTTGGTAGTTAGCATCAGCTAGTTACCAAACTAGTTAGATAACGGCAAGCCATGCTGTTGGCTAGTGACATCTCCTTAGCTAAGCAAGGGTGTTTTTTTCAGTTATACAATTGCCGATAAAAAGCTCAAATCACGTTCTATGTTAAGTGTAACCAGCACTTTAGGCTCGTTTTTTAAGACACGTAGAGCCATGCTGCAGTGACATCCATGGTACCGAGTATAGTTGTGATATTTGTCTCGGTTATACAATTAATGTTGGTCAAGTAACGTGTTAACTTGAGATCCTTATTTTTTGTTGAACTGACACATAGATCCATGTTGCAGTGACATGCCAAGGGCTGAGCAGGGTTGTGATGTTTGTCTCAGTTATACAATTGCTGGTCACGTAACACGTTAAGTGTATCCAGCACTTGAGATTCTCGTTTGTTGTTGAACTGACACGTAGATCCGTTCTGCAGTGACGTCCCAGGGGACAAGCAGGGTTGTGATATTTGTCTCAGTTATATAGTTGCTGATCACGTAACATGTGAAGTGTGGCCAGAACTTGAAATTCTCGTTTGTTGTTGAACTGACACGAAGATCCGTTCTGCAGTGTCGTCCCAGGGGCCAAGCAGGGTTGTGATATTTGTCTCAGTTATATAGTTGCTGATCACGTAACATGTGAAGTGTGGCCAGAACTTGAAATTCTCGTTTGTTGTTGAACTGACACGAAGATCCGTTCTGCAGTGACGTCCCAGGGGACAAGCAGGGTTGTGATATTTGTCTCAGTTATATAGTTGCTGATCACGTAACATGTGAAGTGTGGCCAGAACTTGAAATTCTCGTTTGTTGTTGAACTGACACGAAGATCCGTTCTGCAGTGTCGTCCCAGGGGCCAAGCAGGGTAGTGATATTTGTCTCAGTTATATAGTTGCTGATCACGTAACATGTGAAATGTGTCCAGCACTTGAAAGGCTCGTTTGTTGTTAAACTGACACGTAGATCCGTTCTGCAGTGTCGTCCCAGGGGCCAAGCAGGGTAGTGATATTTGTCTCAGTTATATAGTTGCTGATCACGTAACATGTGAAGTGTGGCCAGAACTTGAAATTCTCGTTTGTTGTTGAACTGACACGAAGATCCGTTCTGCAGTGTCGTCCCAGGGGCCAAGCAAGGTTGTGATATTTGTCTCAGTTATATAGTTGCTGGTCACATAACATGTGAAGTGTGTCCAGCACTTGAAAGGCTCGTTGTTGTTAAACTGGCACGTAGATCCGTTCTGCAGTGTCGTCTCAGGGGCCAAGCAGGGTTGTGATATTTGTCTCAGTTATATAGTTGCTGGTCACATAACATGTGAAGTGTGTCCAGCACTTGAAAGGCTCGTTGTTGTTAAACTGGCACGTAGATCCGTTCTGCAGTGTCGTCTCAGGGGCCAAGCAGGGTTGTGATATTTGTCTCGGTTATATAGTTGCTGGTCACGTAACATGTGAAGTGTGTCCAGCACTTGAGAGGCTCGTTTGTTGTTGAATTGACACGTAGATACATGCTGCAGTGACATCCCAGGTTCCAAGCAGGGTTGTGATATTTGTCTCAGTTATATAGTTGCTGATCACGTAACATGTGAAGTGTGGCCAGCACTTGAGATTCTCGTTTGTTGTTGAATTGACACGTAGATACATGCTGCAGTGACATCCCAGGTTCCAAGCAGGGTTGTGATATTTGTCTCAGTTATATAGTTGCTGATCACGTAACATGTGAAGTGTGTCCAGCACTTGAGAGGCTCGTTTGTTGTTGAATTGACACGTAGATACATGCTGCAGTGACATCCCAGGTTCCAAGCAGGGTTGTGATATTTGTCTCAGTTATATAGTTGCTGATCACGTAACATGTGAAGTGTGGCCAGCACTTGAAAGGCTCGTTTGTTGTTAAACTGACACGTAGATCCGTTCTGCAGTGTCGTCCCAGGGGCCAAGCAGGGTTGTGATATTTGTCTCAGTTATATAGTTGCTGGTCACGTAACATGTGAAGTGTGGCCAGCACTTGAGATTCTTGTTTGTTGTTGAACTGACACGTAGATACATGCTGCAGTGACATCCCAGGGGAAAAGCAGGGTTTTGATATTTGTCTCAGTTATATAGTTGCTGGTCACATAACATGTGAAGTGTGTCCAGCACTTGAAAGGCTCGTTTGTTGTTAAACTGGCACGTAGATCCGTTCTGCAGTGTCGTCCCAGGGGCCAAGCAGGGTTATGATATTTGTCTCGGTTATATAGTTGCTGGTAACGTAACATGTGAAGTGTGTCCAGCACTCAAGAGGCTCGTTTGTTGTTGAACAGACACGTAGATACATGCTGCAGTGACATCTCAGGTTCCAAGCAGGGTTGTGATATTTGTCTCAGTTATATAGTTGCTGGTCACGTAACATGTGAAGTGTGGCCAGCACTTGAGATTCTCGTTTGTTGTTGAACTGACACGTAGATACATGCTGCAGTGACATCTCAGGTTCCAAGCAGGGTTGTGATATTTGTCTCAGTTATATAGTTGCTGGTCACGTAACATGTGAAGTGTGGCCAGCACTTGAGATTCTCGTTTGTTGTTGAACTGACACGTAGATACATGCTGCAGTGACATCCCAGGGGAAAAGCAGGGTTTTGATATTTGTCTCAGTTATATAGTTGCTGGTCACATAACATGTGAAGTGTGTCCAGCACTTGAAAGGCTCGATTGTTGTTGAACTGACACGTCGATACATGCTGCAGTGACATCCCAGGGGCCAAGCAGGGTTTTGATATTTGTCTCAGTTATATAGTTGCTGGTCACGTAACATGTGAAGTGTGTCCAGCACTTGAGAGGATCGTTTGTTGTTGAACTGACACGTAGATACATGCTGCAGTGACATCCTAGGGGCCAAGCAGTATTGTGATATTTGTCTCAGTTATACAATTGCTGGTCACATAACGTGTTCTAACTATATCTGGTCACGTAACCTTAAGTGTATTCGGCACTTAAGTTTATGTTGTCTCAAGGGTGCGATTTACAATGATACATTTTAGTTAATTCTAAAAGGCATCACAATATATTGATTCAAATATTTTACATTCATCCCTTGTATGATTAATATTGTACTTTCATTTAATTTAGTCGTTAACTATAGTTTGCAATGCATTGAAAGAGTTTATTCTCATCAAAGGTTATGCAGTAAGAATGTACATATATTATTACCGTAACTTGAAAATAAATAAAACTGCTTTATAAAATGAATAGTTTAATGCGAATTCTCATCTCACTTAAACACATTGAATTTTTAATATACGAAAATATTTCAATATTTTACAATCTAAATTTAGATTTTAATTTATGATGGAAAACATCAATTTGAAATATGATAAACATTAATTGAAGGAAACCATGTTAATTCTAATCTTTCGATCATGGCATGTTGAAGATAATGAAGAGCTTGTTTGCTGAGGGAAACAAGTCTTAGAACTATCGACCAGTAAACTAGAACTAAATTGTAACATCAATACAGAGAACAAAACCCTTCTGCAAATAAACTTGTACAGAATGAATCATGTTTTTACTAGAATACTAGTATTTATTGATTATTAACAATTTTGTATTTAAAGTAGTATATTTACTGTGGTACTAATTAAATCTGATAGTAAAACATCCTCCAGCAACGTTTCAGAACATTAGTAGCTCTTCGCATTATTATAAATTATTGATAATCTGGAAATTAATACTTTCCTGAAACATAAATTACAACTTAAATTAACTTTCTTATAGTAATTAAACACCAGCTAAGTTTTATTAATTTATTGTAAAATGCATAAAAATCATTAACCATCTATCTGGCGAGTATTGATACATTCATATTTTGATATGAGATAAATTTATATTTGAATTTGTATTGGCAAGCAAACAATTATATTTGATTTATTTTGTTGACTTTTGTTATAAAAACGATCAGTAGCCTTATAATTATTAACTAGTTAAATAACTATACCCACGCAATGGTAACTTACAGCATGAACATATATAAAAAACTTTTTTATTTCCGGTTGAATTAAGAACTTGATATTTGGCACAAAAGTAGCTTTTACAGTAATTTAGAATAATTCTAATCTAAAGTCAAAAGTTTAACGCAATGAAAAGCAGGGAGTATTTGGAAATGTAGAGGATTTTACTTTCTATTTTAACTCTAGTGGCTGACCGGTTGTTAATATAAAAATCTGAGATAAATGTTACGGTAAGGAATTAAATGTCGTATAGTTAAATCGTTTATATTAAAATGGATTTGTACATATCATCTTGTTAACTCTCTAGACCTATTTTAATGCCTCTTAAATTGCAACTTTTATCATTTACAACATAAAACCACACCTCTTTCACTACTATGGTAAGGAGATCCTTAAAAACGTGAACTATTTCAAATTCGATCTCTTTATTTTGTTGCTTTGCTTTTTGTAAAATATAAAACTCTTGAATGTAAATAGAAACTACTGTTATGACCTTTTAGGACATTGATTAATTATTTCTGATTCTGAGTTAAAATTAAAGATCCCATTTAAAATCTCCCTTTAAAAACTTCGAAAGTTATTTTCACTAATTTCGCTCAATTCCACACCTCTCAACTATTCAGATTGAATTTCATAACATTGTGTTTTCGAAATTGTATGTTCTATCTTTAAAAATTAAAAATGAAGATAGTTAAAAACGTAATTCTTCATAGGGAATTTAATGCAAGCTGCATGCTGCATATAATAAATCTAATATATATATATATATATATATATATATATATTTATATATATATATATATATTTATATATATATATATATATTATATATATATATATTTATATATATATATATTTATCATCCTCAAGTTAATTGAGGGTGGTGTTAATTTATCATCCACAACTTAATATTTTAAAGCCTAAGTAAGGGGACTACCGATTGGGCGTGGGGGCGATCATAGAGCAGATGGAGAATTATTTTGTACAGCCTTAAGAGTCATCTTCACTCTTGTTAGAACACAGAAAACATGCCTCCGTATTCCCCTCTTCCGGGCGGTGTTTTTGTATATTTATAGGTACAATTTTTGTTTTATTGTAAAGTAAGGTTAGATTTAGGTCCCTCATACCTGATATATGAGTAAAAATTAATGGTATAAGTACGAACAAAACTTAATAGTAAGGAAAATCGAGTGATTTTGAGACGTCACAGAAGTTAATATTTTTAATTATAAATCAATCAAGAGCCTTGGCACCAAAAATATTTTTTATAACTTACCCAAAACCGGGATCTCGACTTTTGGTGTCAATTAGGGTACCACTGTAATTATAATTATAACCACTGTGTACCGTAATGAGTGACACCAAAAGGAAAGAACCCGGTTTCGGGCAAGTTATAAAAAATATTTTTAAGTTTTTCAAAATGTTGAGGTATGAGGAACCTAATTCAACTGTTCAACTAAACACTTACCAAGTTAAAAAAAATCAATTGAAAAACGGCGTCCCAAACAGGGAAATAATTACCATGTTTTGCATAAAAGCCGTATGGTTAACATGCCGATTCTGCAACAATTCGCTACTGGCCCAAACGTGAAGATGACTCTTAAGCAAATATTTAATCCTTCATGCAGTTATTAGAGTTTGCAAAGTAGTTAGGTTTATCATGAGACTTTTTGTGTATGTTATTGGATAGTATGTTAGATTATTATCACATTCATATGGTATTTAAGTAATATACTACAATTGTGTTATCTGATAACTAAGCAAGCTTAAAACGCAAATCACTTATATAACCGTTTCCCCAGAAATTGGGGAAGTAAGGAAGACTATCATTTGGCATGGCTCCATATCGTTGTCGGAAAATAAATCAAGTTTATGAACCGAAAACGGTTAAGATTGTAAAACGAGATCTAGTTTGTTTTAACTTAAAACCGAAGACGTTAAACTATGAAGTAATCAGAATACAATGCGTATTTCTATATTATATGTATACATATATATTGAAGTTGGTAATCTGACCACTTTAATCCATAGCAAAAAAAAAATATATATATATATATATATATATATATATATATATATAAGAGAGTAATCAATCGTTTGCTAATTTTTTAACAATAGTTTACTTTGTAATACACATGAAATATTTTAAAATATATTTAACACCATTTTTAAATTTACCATTTATCAACCACTTTTATGTTACATATTAATATGCGTAATTACACATGTATTTGATTAAAGTGGTTACAGCTAACTAATCAATCTAGATAATTAATATTGATTCGCCAATAATAGGACAGCCTATGATTGCTGGATATTGCTTCGATAGTTCCCCTGGCTATTTAGGAGAAAAAAACTTGATATAGATAGGCCTACAGTGATGTATCTATATTGTAGAAACTGATTACAGTCAGGTAACTATTTAATGGAATCGTCACCGTGAACACAAAGAGACTTTCATCTCCAAAACTAAATGTATTTCAATAGTTCACCTAGCTATTGAGGAGAACGAATCTTGTCATATATACAGTGATGTACATATAACTTATTGTGGCAACTACCTACAGTCATGGAACTAACTTATAGGATCCTCACTGTGAACACGAAGACATCTTAGCCTCCAAAACTAATGATACTCCGATATTTTACCTAACTATTGAGGAAAACAAACCTTGTTATACAAACAGTGTTGTACAGATATTATGACAACTCCTTAAAGCCACGGAACTATCTTATTGGAGCATCGCCGTGAACATAAAGACATCTTCGACTTCAAAACTAATGATGCAATATACATAATTTGAATTAGTTTATCAGGTACATTACAAAATTATCAGTCCCATAATTCTAAACAACTTTTGTGTTGTTGGATAATAAGAGGTTACACAAAATACAGGAGTATATAAGCTTAAAATTGTAAAGTAATAAAGAAGATATAAAAATAAAAAATACAATAAATATTACAAGACTAATTTGTCTAACAGCTAAAATTAGCATAACAATTTCTTGAGGAATACAATACCTACTAATAAAGATAACAATAATAAAAAGTTAATGTAGTATTAGAATAAAATAAAATAGGGCTCCAGTTCAATGTTTGGTGGGAAAACGAGCAAATATTATAATAATTTTACATTTAGTCATAGACCATGTTGCTGTAAATTTGGTTACAAGTTAAAGCTTAACCCTTCAAATACTCGTTATTAAATATTTTACAACCTACGATCAGTTACTAGACAATTGCTTTAATATATATGTAAGGTACAATCATACATAATAAATTCATAAATAATAAGTATATTTATATTTTCAACCATTTTGTTTTTAAAACGTTAAAATAAATGCTATTTATCGTGAAGGTATTTCATTCCTATTTTCAATAAGAATTTATCGAGACAATTAATTTACCTATCTTGGGTCGGTAATACAAGGTATGAGTCTTAGTAGTTAATTTATCTATCCTCATTCATTTGTGTAGAATTTTTTATTTTACATTTATTGATCTTCAGTTGTGGTTAACACTTTTACTTTAAACGGATCTAATAACATTCTTATTTCATAACCCTAATGTATCTGTACATTTGTATTTGAATGCCTTAATCATATATTATCAAACATTAAAAATATAAGTTAATTCTTTGTTTGACAAAAAATAATTTTAATATTACTTACAATAGTAAAACGATAGAATTTTTATAATACTAAGGTGTACAAAAACTAATATGATCATTACCAATATCTTTGATTAAATTGATATCTAAAAATAAAAAAGTACAATACACCAAATGTTTTAGTAAATGCTCTTAAAAAACAAACATAAATATATACTTTGCAATATTAATTTTAATAACCAAACCATACTCTTTAAAAAACATTTGAAACGGAATAATTTACCAAAAACGCATTATTAATATTTTATTTTCTCTTATAAAATATTATTTTTATTTTCCCTTATCTAACAGATATTGACTTAAATGAGTCAATTTTAAGTAGATTTACTAGGAGAAAAGTAGATTAAGTATGATGAATAGTGAATGATAACTTCAGTGAATAAGGCTCACTTTAGTCACTGCTAAACTTGCCAACCATGAAGTGAGGCTTTTGTCATTTATCATTTGTCTGATAAGCCAGGTGACGTATATCCTTAGACTTTCCTCTCCATCACAGCTATCTTAGAATAACTTTTCATCAATAATATACAACATTATTTCAAACTTTTTTTATCGACACAGCCTTATATGGCTGGTAATTTGATCCAATATCAATGTAATCCTCTGGAACTAATTAGGCCTACGTTATATTTTCATGTGTTGAGGTAAGTAATTTAATTGGTTAAAATAGCTATTATCAAACAAATTTTAGTCTACGACTAAAATTATCATAGTGAGTTTGTAAGCTACCATATTAGATGGAAGTAAAATTAAAAGTTTCCATCCGAGCAACTTATTTCTAGGAACATTTTGTTCCATATATGATTGAAATATAATTTTCAACTAAATTATATAATACATGATAAAACATAAACCTTCCTATCATTGCATAATTATCTTTGTTAAATCATTTTTGTTTTATTTTATAACTTTTATAACAATTTTACTGTTTTTTTTTTGTTTTTTTTACCTTGCTAAACATTTTTTTACGCTAGGTAATTTGAAATCAGAATTATAAAAATATATATTTTTGTTAAGAAATAATTAAAAAAATAAAATAAACACATTTTTTATTTCATTTTTTTTATTAGCATGATACGTACTGTTTGTAATCAGAAATGAAAAAGTTAAATTTATTTAGTTAAACATTTACATGAACCATTATATCTTGAACATCTTACATAAACCAATTTTATCAAGTGGTTTTAGTTAAATGTAAAACACAAAACATATTTTTAATATATTTTTACCAATAAATTTTACATCAAAAAGTAATATTTTTGGGAACTTATTTGTTTTTATTGTAACACTAGACTAAACTATTTAATATAATAAAATAATATATTTTTAAAATTAAACCATAATGCATTTTCATTGGAATTGAATTTTCCATTAATTCATCTTTTATTCATTTAAGGGTAAAGAAGATTTATTTATTTCCCAATACATTTATGCTGGTTGTACAAACATAATTCAAAAGTCCCGGAGAGATGTGTACATTGTTCGCCATAAACACCCTGCAATGCAGCCTTACACGGCACAACGTTGCGCAGTTTTTACTATTTTCATGTACCTCTTGTTTTACTAATTGGTTTTTATGTTGCAATATTTTCTTTGTTGTTGAAACCAAGGTAAGCAAGCCAACGTTTATTAATTAATAAAAACAACACTCCCTCATACGAATGCTATAAAATGTTATATTAGTAGTTTAGTATTGCATGTCAAGATATTTGATAAGTGTTAGTTTTGAAATTAACAAAGTACTTCTTAATATATAAATATTATGTATTCTTAAAAAGTGATAATTATACCTGATATAGAATAAGTTTAAATATAAGATATATCTATCTAGCAATTTTTACAACCATTACTTGAAAACTAATAATACATATTTCCCATGTAGGTGTGAACATGGTATTGTGGTTGAAAATAGTCAATTAATAGTATGAAAATAAGTATTGAATTTACAAAACACTTTATTAATGATTACAAAACAGTGTAATAATGATTGACATACGTTCGGGTATTTCATTACTTATAGTTTAACAAAATATAATTTATAAACTTATTCTTAAAGTGTCTGACACTTTATGATTTTAAATGATTTGAATTACAAAAGTGCAATCCAGTTTTTGGATTACATAATTAAACTATAACAAAGGTTTTCTGAATAAATGATAAAATCAAAAGATCCTGGGTAATGAATGAAAAACAGTTTTCCTCCCTACTTTCGTTTTTTTTCATTTCTATTTCTTTTTTACAATCCGCATGACCATGTCCTTGTTTACAATTATCTCTTGTCATAAATAATTAACCGAACCAAGTTCATAGATTAAAATAAATGTAATTACCAGCAAATCATAAACTTTATTGTAATAAAAATGTATATATCCAATACAGCATTTAGGAATGAGGTACGTGGGATTCGACAGATGACGTAGAGATCGTGGTGCTATACTATACAATCGCGGTTGATAGACTTGTTTGATACATTGCTTCTCGGAGGTTACTGCCACGAGTCACGGAAGCCCTTATGTATTTAAGTAGGAATCATTATCACTCTGAAAGTAAATCAAATCACAAAACACATTCATAATAGCTTTTGATTAGTTTTGGTTGGGCTTTAAATTAAAAAAAATGAGTTGAATACATGATTTGCCTAACACCAAAGATAAATATGAAAGTAAATTAAAAAAATCATTATTAATTATGAAGAAGTAAAATTCAGTTTGAAGATTATATTTTGTGAATGTGTCCCTTAAGCAAGGTATTACTATATATTTTGCAATATAATGTTATTTTAATAAACATTATTAAAAATATATACCGTAAAAATAAATTTATTCATTGTAGACTTCAAAAGAAAATACTTTCATTGATATAATGGTTAATTTATTAAAAATTATATTATGAATTTATTTCTCATAAACACATGAACATTTAACATGGACGTTAGTAATTTTCCCATCATGAATAGTTTATATAAAATCTTTTCCTCGTTGGATTTAGAGTGTTTGTCAATGCAACTTAGTCATAAGTTTTTTTTTTTTTTTTTTTTTTTTTAATTTCCGTTTATAATATTTTAACTATTGCCCATAAAAGTTATTTTAAAGTCTTGAAATAAATTTTCATTGAAGTTTAACTGCTTATTTTTAAACCAAATCATAAGTTGATCAAACTTCTTTTACATAATATTTTCTAAGCAATATATAAAGTTTATATTAAGTAAAGTAACAAAAAAACTTGTTATTGTATTTTTGTTTTAAGTTTAAAGTAAACCTTAATATACGTTTCACAGGAATGGTTTCTATGCCCATTAAAATGACATAAGATACTTGGAATATAATAAAGGAACGCGAAAGCCAAGATAAATGTTCGGTCCCTTAAACCATTTTGCTGAGTGGTCTTAAACAACGCCGATCCGTCACCCGACTCGAACTTTCGCATACTTGCGTTTTCTCTGGTGCCTCTCAACCGATTTTGAAAATAATAGCTTTAATCCATATATTATATATATATACTTCTGGAGTACTGTATTAATATTTGTACCATTTTTTAAAGTATACTTATAATCTATCTATACAAGCTTTAAAACATAATATTTACAAAGAGCAAAAATAATTGAAAAGAAATGTTTATCTTTAATATTTGTTGTTTAGTTCAAAACATATCATGCACAGAAATAAGATCATTAATGTATAATTTTTTGTGTAAAAACATGTCTAGTTATAAAATGAATTAAAAGAATAATTAAAAGAAAATTAAAAGTAATTTATATGGAAAAAACTTTTATTTTATTTTATCGTTTTAACAGCTAACCCGTAACGAACTTCAACTAAGGGATTATTGAAAAAGATTTCAAAAAGTAAATAGTTTCATTGTTGATTATGTTAAATTTAATTAAGTTCACTTGAGGGTTCAAGTAAAATAACTGTTCTTACAGTCTAGTGGTGGTGAATCAAGACACAAAATAGAAATAAAACATTATATCCTTGAAAATTATCAAAGCTCCACAGAAGTAAAAATATTCTTATATGAAAATTACATTAATAAACAATCTTCACTCCATATTAAATGTAGCAAGATATAAACCCCCCGGTCATCGTAGGCTAAAATGGCTAAAACTGTTAAGCTGAGAATGTATAATCTTCAAACTAAGGAAAATATATGTCATTTATACAATAACATAAACATTCTTTGTAAGTCTCTTAATAGAAAATTTTGAAAAAAGAATAATTTGTTGATCTAATTTTATTTTTTAATTATGTTACGGACACCTCTGTGGCAACATACACATGTACTCATCAAAGTTTTAATGGCGTTATTTGATAATTGGCCTTTTCCTAGAAATGTTAAAAATATATTTAACTAGTCTTTTTAAGAGTTTTTCCAATTTTTTCCCAACTACAACTCGCATATGAAAATTCTGGCTTCTTTCACCCAATTTATGATATTAAAACTTATATTTGAACATTTTAACTACTCTCCTGAACAATAACTTTATGTTTATATTGAAATAATGAACACAATAAGTAATAAAATTCAGGTTTCTCTTTAATTTTGTCATGTTCACTATCGTTGTGCATGAAAAAAACCTGAACAAAAAAGATAACTGCATCACATTAATAGTTCCTGTGATATTTTAACCATGTTGACGTCAGAGTCAATGCAATAGACTTTGTATTTTTGCACATTTGACCAGATATATTTATTTAACGAATCATACCCATACCACTTAGGATTAATTTGCAACTATTAATATAAACAAACTATAAAAAAACAGAACGTAATCTCGGTACTTAAATCTACCTTTTATTAGTTCTTCCTTCTGGTATATACTTCTTACACGGATTGAGATATAATCACCTTTTTTTGTGTAATTATTTAGAAAAAATGTATATCTACATATATATGCAAACATGTCACGTCGTCTAGATTGACCACAAATCCAGCGGCATGAAACTAGGCATCTTTATTAAAGTTCTTCAATAGGGTGGTTGTCATTTTATAAAAGTGGGATAAAAATGACACTGTAAGTGGTAGGTGCTTATTTAACATTGATTTTACATGATACACTGATTTTAACATAGTCAAGTTGATTAGATCTAATTCGGTTTGTTAATATTATATAATTAGATGAGGCTACTTGATTGTTGGGTTTAGAACGAATGGATATGATACTCACAGAAGCACTGATAAAATATCTCAGCTAGTTTAGTGAGAAGTTTGAGGACAATATATTCTGGTTGGTCCTCAAAGAGATTTCTATGTGGGATGAAGTAGAGGGATTAATATTTCTGTTTTCAGTATTAAATTAATGCAGATGAGTCTTTACAAGATTTAATTTTTTTACATAAGATATTCTTTCAAACATATAAAGACTTGTTACTGTAAAGATTGTTAATGTTTTCAATTGATCCAAACATAACCTACAGAACTACAGATACAATTAACACAGGTTAATAATATACAGGCATAACCTTTAACATGCTGTTCTAACTGCCCCTTTTGTAATCTAAAGATTCTATTGGCCCCTACAGGACAGGTCAGAGTATTATTGAGTATCTTATCAGGCCTACAATCAAACTATAACATGAAATTTTGTTTCGGAAGAAATGTATTTAAAACGAAATGATCACTAGATAGTTGTTTGGCCAGTTTTTCAAAGTGGTAATTCCATCTCAGACCACTGCCCAAGTTTTCTTCCAATAAGCCTAAGTAATAAGAATATTCAATGTGGTCTTCCTCAAGCACTACCATTGCAAAAACAAAACAAAAAAAAGTACCCGTCCTTGTTAAATAGTACTTCCTTTGGCCTGTCATAAAAAGTATTGAATGGGTTTTAATAAAATATTTGTCAAAGTGCGACAGGTAAGATCTAGTTAGAAGAAAGTTGTAAGATTTTGCTTAATATTTTTTTATTTGAAACTAGACCTCCATTGTTAGTAAGTAAATAATATAGATTTATAAGGTTTTATTTTATTTCTTGGACTGTTAACGAGTAGCCGTTAGGTTTTACTAGTTTTTAAGCTGTGATTTTCCCTTCTACAAAATAATATATCCTAATAGTAGTGTTTCTGTAAATGTTCTTTCGTTTTATATTAAAAAGGTTACTTATAAGAATAGCATTTGAACTCGCAACTCCACTAAGGCAGAGTATAAATGATTTAAACAACATGAATGATTTAGCTTCCCACCATTTTTATAAACAATAGCCGTGAAAAATTCTTGCTAAAATGGTCCATTACTTTTCGCAAGCAAAAAGATATACAAAGATCCTCAGATAATTACTTTATTTTTTTATGGATGTAAAATAGTGTGATGTTTTTATTATAAATATATAAATAAATATATCAATTATATATATATACATAAATATATATAGAGAGGTGCATATATTACATAAAATTACCTATAAAAGTTATCTTAAATGAAATCCCATCTCCCTATCTACATATATTAAAGTTTAATAAATTTTATTATTAATAATTTGGCTATTATATTTTCGATTGAAAAACAAATTTTACAAAACAGCTATTCGTATTCACTTTTCAAATATTGCCATTATAATAACTGCAGTCTGTAACTATAACGAGGTGCAGGGAGTGGGTGTAACATCACTGGCAGCGCCGCGCCGCGCCGGTGCCGGGTACATCATGTACTGCGTATAATCCTCCCTTATGAGCTGGATTATGCTAATCCCAAGACCTTATCCTCTCTGAGACGCGTCTTCCGTATTGAATACATTCTTGATGTCAAAACAAATAACAAGAGTAATTAAATAGTCTAAATATTCTGTTGTATAAGTTTTTATGTTTAAATTGGATGAAATATAAACATTTATTTATTTGTTTATACTTGCCAACGGACATAGCCAATTGTTATGAACATTCAATGCAGTAGAGAAATCTAATTCAATAAACAATCATTAAACTGTTTGTAACAGAATTTTCTTTAGTATTTTCCTAACACTAACAACGACCAACTACACATAATAAAGTTCTAAGTGAAAAAAACTTATCAATATCTTAACCTTACTAACTACAGACAGTACGGAACTAACGCAACCGGGTTTCCACAAGGTCTTTCCTGATTTCATACCTTTGCTTTATGGACACTTTCATAACAAAAGTCATATATTTCTTGTTTTCATTGGAACTATATCCAGTTTGTCTGTCATTAATTTGTTAACACACAAACTCAGCTAATTTACAACAACCCAGTTTACTTATGCACCAAAATTTGGAAAGCTCTATTGAATGGCCACCTCGTTCATCAAATTTGACATCTCTGGTTTTATTTTAGTAGGGTTTTGACGAAGATTTGGTTCATTCATCCCCAGTGACTAATTGAAACTATAAAAGAGATAATAATAAATACAGTATCGTCCATTACTCAGGATATCTGAACTAAAAACATAGGGTTCTCAATTAAAAATTAACAAAACTTATACCAAGAAGCTTTACAGGTCACTCAAGGTGTATTGAGTTTGTGCGTGGATGTCACTTTTTAAAATAAAACTTTATCTTAAATTGTTTTCTGCTATTCGACTTTTTTATCAAGGCTGTACTTTATGGACACCTGGTATATGAAATTAGGTAGAAAAATTATATTAACAACACCTAAACATAAAATAAGTTGTCTACGTTTATGACAAAAGTGGATGACTATTCCAACCAAAAAAGCTTTAAAAAATTGTCTTTTCATTGATATAATACATATCTCTATAACGTTTTTACATGAATAACACTTAAATATTTTTTTTTAATTTCCTCTTGATAGGTGAGTTAGCCTCCGGATCACCATTAAATAAATAAAATTTAGAAACAGCCTTGACACCTGTAATATATAGATAATTTCAGATATATTTACTTACGTAAATGGCCTGAGGTATCAAATGTCAATGTTCACGCTGTGCGCGTTTCGGGCGTCATACTCTCATACGTAGCGTCATCTTCAGCAGCGTCAAAGTTCAAACATAGCCGATTCTCTCGGAGAATCGTTGCCTTGCTACTTCCAGAACTGTTCTTGGTCAGGGTCCACCTCCCACGCCACCAGTATACACGTGGTTCCGCGCGATTGTGGTGGTTCTTCTAATGACTCCAATGACAAGGTGTCGAAGATCACGGTCTTTTTCCAAGACCAAGCATCTCAAGGTTTTTCCTGGACCTTTTTATAAGAGCCCCTCTGGCACCTATGACAACAGGTAGGATGGTGACCTCCGGAACGTTCATGCTCTCCAAGACTGAGTTTACAATCCTCCTGTACTTGGTGAGCTTCTCTTCATAAGCTGCCGAGAGTTAGTCGCCTTTTTCAAAGCGCACCGTGACATCCACTACGATTGCCCTGACTGGTGTTTGAATGACCAGATCAGGTCGTAGCATGTCGTCACGATGATTTCGGGGATCCTCAGTGGCGAGTAGCTGTTCGTGAGTCACCACGTTGCCCCCCTCAACGGCAATGCGCTCGATTTCGTCCACAACAGCCTCTTGCCTGGCGATCACTGCCGCTTGGCTGGCAGGACAATCACCCACGATGTGAGCCAAAGTTTCAACCTCCCTTAATCCGCATTTCCGGCAGGTGAGATCTACAGGGTCCTCAAACTCAGCGTCAGTAATCCTGGACAGGTACTCTCTGGTGGGGAAAGTATTCGTTCTGATCCTAAGTGAATCGATCTCTTCTCCAGGAAAAAAGGTGTTTTCCGTCCGTCCAGCAGTTAGAGATGGGGGAGTCCCTGAAGGCCTTGACTCCCTGCTCTGAGAGGGCTGATTACTCCACGCTGTGAGCTCCTCATTCTTCCTATCAAACTTCCACCTGAATAGCGATTCCTCTCGCACCGGCCGGGCAATTCCAAGAGAAGCAGCCTGAGACCTACCCTTAGCAGATCGTTTTTCACCAAAGAGGGATTTGATTGTAGGATCAGCAGACTCAAGGGCAGATGAATAGCCTTTCAGGTTTGCGGCCGAGATCAGATGTTTAAGCCTAAGGACGTCCAGCCCTCAGTCTCTCTTTCTAGCGTATAGTACATGATTGATCACACTCTGGGGCAGATGAAAGAAATTTCTAATGACTACAAGGAGTTCGTGGTCCAGCCCATCCATGGCCGTGAAACTGGGGGGGGGGGGGGTCAGAAATCAAAAGATGGTAGTATCCTAGGAGCACATACCTAACGAGCAATTCGAGTTTCTGCATCGGTTTCAACCTGAGGCTGCAACACCTCTTCGCTGCCTCGAGGAGATCTGCACCCGCTCTGCCACTAACCAAAACCTCTTCAACGGAGAAAACACCCCCAAGGTACCTGAAGTGTTCACCGGGCTCAAACCTCCTGATACCATCTCCATTAGCCCTGATGTCCGGAGATGTAGTGATCCATGCCTTGCCTTTTCTTTTTATGTCGAATACTTCACATTTGCCAACATTCAACTTCATCCCCAGGCGATCCAAATATTCAGTGACTTGATCAATCAGGAGCTGGAGGTCCGCTTCGCTGGACGATAACAAAACCATGTCGTCGGCGAAGACCAGTACGGCAGAAGGTGATTGCCCACTTCAAGCCCCAACCAAGATTCTTCCAGTTGAGAGAGCAGGGGATCCAAAACGGTGTTAAAAAGTAGGGGCGATAGGGGGTCGCCCTACTTCACTTCCCTTTTATTTCTACCGTGAAACTTCCACAGTTCTTAAATAATGTTGTGATCCCTTCGTAGGCTTTCTTTACCATCCTCTTATACACGGCAGGTATGCCCTTTGCAGCAAGAGAAATATCAATAGCCTGGTGCGGCACCTAGTCGAAAGCCTTGCTCCGGTCCAAGACTGCCCCAACGACCTCGGACTTCCTGCCAAGAAGAATCGCCTCATGCAGACACCTGACATTCGTAAAACAGCCATTTCCAGTTACAAAACCTCTTTGCCTAGGAGAGAAGGAAATCAGTGGTCTGAGCCTGTGCTCAACGACACCACTGTAGGTCCTAGCAAGTAGGCTGCCCACAGTGGTGGGACGCCATCCACCGGGCTGATCGTGATCTTTACCTTCCTTGGGTATCATTGAGGTAAAATTGGTGTAAAAGTCTAGCAGAAGTAAGGCATTGAACAAGCCAGCCAAGGTGTTATAAATCCAAGGACTAGAAAGAAGATTATGTTTCCTGATGCCGTCTGGGCCCGGTGCACCTCCCGGTTTGGCCATCTTGACCCTTTTCCTGACCTCTGAGGCTGTTATTGGCTCCACCTGCATGGCCGGCAAAGTAGGTTCCAACTGCAGCCTGCATGTTCCAGTTTGGGACCATAAATCGGTATAAGTGCGTTCAATGGCCTCCATGGGAGGATTCACAATCTCCTCACCAAGAAGTCTTCCCACCGCATTGTTGCGGACAATTTCTGCCAGTCTGGCCGGAGCTCCTTTGAAAAGTTGTTGGTTGTTAGCATAGTTTCTCCTCCTCCTACTTGGTCGAGCATTTCTGTTCCTTTGCCTGGGTCGAGGAGCATCAGGGCATTCCAAAAGCTAGGCTGATAGCCGGATGATAAAATCTTCTAGCCACTCCGGAGAACATTCGTTGGATAGCCACGCATTTTTGAGCTTAATTGCGGTTGGATGCGACAGATCGTGAGAACACCACTCTGTCATAGGATCCACAGACCAGGCATCCTCTCCTAACACCGGTAGGAAACTTTTCTTACGCTGATCTTGCTGACGGGGCTGATCCGGATTGTCATTGTTATCTTCAGACGACGAATCAGCAGGTGGCACCTCCTTGCCGTCAAGGGCTGGCAAGAATCATTTGTTTCTAAAATCCTTCACCTTATCTCGGATTTGCCTGCTAGATTTTCCGAGTAAGAGAAGAGAGACCCTGTGACTATAATTCCCCACCAGTTCGCCATCAGACTCCAGGTCGATGAGAAGTTGAATTTCTTCGTCAGACCATTTCCTTCTGCTGTCTACCGCTACTCTGGCATGACCAGTATCAGCCCTCCTCTTTTCCACATGAACAGTGAGGTGGCGATGCCTCTCGTGCTGTGACAGACCTGACTGAGTTGAGAAACGCATGGCACATACCTCGCATAAAAAGGGGAGGTTCGCTCTTCAAACACCCGGACACACAGAATAGTGGCATGCTACTGCATGAGGTCCCCTAAATCCTTTTAAACACTTGGAGCACCTGAAGAAGATGTCAATGTCAGGGATGAAGCATTCAATGGTGTCTGGCCACGGAATTCGCCTTCTGGAACCAGGCAGGACATTGACGACAAACCCTAGGCTCAAATGGATAGTCATACACCGAGTGTCTAATTCCAGGCTCTTGATAAACTGCTGAGACTGGATCTATTCTAGCGGCCATAGTCGGTCTTACGTAGACTTGATTCCATAGCTCTCTTGAAGGCTGGACAATATTATCTGTGATATCATGGTTGCTGGGCTTGCCAAATCTCTTGCAGGCACCGCAGACAGGTGGATTGTTCCTATTAGTGCAATCCTTAGATTGATGTTTACCTGCGCACCTCGAGCAACATGGATCCGTTTCCTTACAATACCTAGCCACGTGCCCGTAGATCTGACATTTATAACATCTAGGGACGTCCGCAAAATCCTTAACCCTGCACGTTTCCTAATCACAGTAGATCTTGTAGCTGGACCTGAGCCAGTTCCTAATCACTGGAGAACACTCCGCGACTCAGTGCGTTTTGCCGCTCCTGTTGGACTTGATCTTTTTTACGATTTTAAAATTCTGAGACCACTCTTGCTTCTCAACCCTTCTACTCGTGTTGAAGACAAATATTAAGCCTTTGGTACTTATAGGTATTAGTAATGGAAATTGCTGTACTGTGTGCAGATCAGCCGGATGCCTCGGTAATTAGATTTTTGCAATTATACGCTACACAATATGTAGGCATTCCACTTTATATTACAACAAAAATAATATCACTTGACACATAACACAAGATATAGTATATATAAAAATTGATAACAAATAATAAAAACTTGTCAAGTGCTGGATTGAATGAGGTGTCTACGGCCATTGACTGTTTTATTTAAGATGTGCTACACGACGACGCGACGCGACGCTCCCGCCGATTCGTAGAATCTCGCTAAAGATAACAAAAAAAACCGATTGTCCTACATCAGATATTTTTAATGCAAAATAAAATTCCGAATCTTCTCTACGATTCATTCACTGGAAGTTTTTTCCTGACCCAATAATAAAAAAAAATTCCTCGCTTACTACTTTTTTCACCACGTGATCAATCCAAAAACAAACTTTTGGCTAAAGTGAGAATTATAATTTGAAATAGTTTTTTGTTGACCCAAACCCGATACCGATTCGTTCATCATTTAAAGCTGTGAAACGCTATATAAATTTAAACTACATTGCTTAGCATTTTATAGGTTAAATATCGAGTTGAGTGAAACTCTGCATCGTCGTCGGTCACTCAGATTTTGCGGAAATTGCAGTTTTATACCGACCTCGGGAGAGGGAAGATGATACAGTCGGACCATTTTTGGCTGCCTTTTATTACTCGAGTCAGAATTCCATGTTTATAGTTGTATAGGCGGGTTAAGGGTGCGATATGCAAAAAAATCTCGGCACCAAAGGTTTCAATAAATTAAGAAATGATCTTTAACTAAGATTGTCTTAGATTTTTTAAAGGACCACCCATTTGGAAGCTAAGCTGGAAAACTAAAATCTGCCGTTTGTAGGGGTTGATATTTTAAATTCTTAGATTTTTATGATTTTGCCTTAATACTAATTGTACAAAGTATAAACATGCAAATTTTCAATTCTGTACCTGAAACGGACGCGTAAGGTATTAAATGTAGCCTACATCAGCGAGTCAGTTACACCTGGGATTATACATATGTTGTATTAATTATACTTCTTGTACCTAATATTACGATAAGAAGTGTTAATAATTACTTTTTTTTCAGGTGAAATATTCTCCGAGTGCACAAAGAAAATCTTAATATCAGGTAAAATTTTTTCTATGTCGTTTAATATTTAAACGAGTACTTAGGTTGAGCTAGAATAATTTTGTTCGTAATATTAAAAGAAAAAATATTATTAAACATTAATGCCATGTTATAAATAAACTTTAGTAATATAACATTGCTTTAGTTTCTAATTAAAAATACTCACATAAATTATATTATTGATAATAAATTGACGTAAAATAAAAACATTATATTTCACCCCAATTAATTATAACTAGGGCTCGCCCACTGGTCGAAATTCGACCAAAAACTTAGTTCATCTTGAACATATTAGATTCAAAATGTTCATAACTATAACATATGTTTTTCTTGATTTGTTATAGCATCAGCTGTTTAATGATTTTTTTCAAATTATCCCTCTCCCATAAGATTAACTTTGAAACTTTGAAAGCCTGTAGGGCGGAGCCCTGGGGGCCGATGTGAATTATAATGGGATTCTGCTCATCTACAGGACCATACCTTTCTAACGGTATGCGCGGATTTCTCCAACGATGCACACGAGCTGAGAAAAAAAGGAGAAAACTAAACATGCTTGCCTATTAATATATAGATTATTTTAATTTGACATTCATAATGATTAAATTTGAAGGCAAGTGACAGAAATCTTTTTATTTGAATGAGGGATTTACTATAAAAATGAAATGATTTTTATTTAAAATAGTTGTTTTAGTACACCATTTTTATACTTCTGTGGTCTTCAATGTTTTTTTTTTTTTTTTTTTTTTTTTTTTTTTTTTTTTTTTTTTTTTTTTTTGGCTTTAAATTGTTGGGTGAGTCGGTGGCGTAGTGGTTAGCGCCCCGTACTTCGGGACCATGGCAGCGATGTCGTGGGTTCAAATCCGCGTTCTGCCAGTGACTTTAATAGTGCCTTCCACCTTGTACTGTAGCGGCTCACCCCTTTAATTTGTCTAATACGATCCACGGACAGATCAATAGTCTATGTGGACGGGGCAAAGTAGGTAAGGCAAAAAGAGGTCCGCCAACCTCTTTAAAAAAAGAACCAATTTTATGTAATACTAGCTGTGTACCCGTTTTTCTCACAGGGTGTATTTGCAGTTTATTAACATTAATATAAAAATCCTTTCACAAATTCAGTATGTCACCTTCATTTGGTTTATTCCAACGTATCTAGTTATCATTACGTATTTTATGCCTAATAGCTTCTTGGTAAATTTATGAAAATATATTTATATTCATTTCTTTGTCTTTGTCTCTTCATGTCTTTGTCTTTAATATTTTTGATGCAGATTTACTAAACATTAATATTCGTGATTAACTTTATAGTTCTAAAAGTTCATCTTACCATTACTCATAGACGATCAAATAAAACTCAGACTTGTCAAGAATATTAAAACCTTGTTGCAATAGCTGTACTAAATCCAATGTACCCGCGTACCCAACTTCTGTATTTCTTGTTCTACCCTTAAAAGACATGTACAGCGTTTAATCCAAATATATATAATACAAATTAAAAATTAATATTTGAATACCCAACCCAAGTAAAACAACTCATCGCCTGTCACTAATTTAGGCAACACACCAGTGTAGTTTATTTTTGAGTTAGTCCTACTTAATTTTTTTTTTTTTTTTTTTTTTTTTTACTTTAGATTTACCTTCTTAATTAAAAAAATCCCCATTTATTGCCAATGTATACAGAACCAATTAAATAGAGACATCCCATGATAAACTCTTTTGCCTCGGAAAATATAGCAAAATAAAGCGCTGATCTCGGATTACTTCTTATTGCCAAGTGAATCGCTCTTTCTACCTTCTAAATGTCAAAATGAGCATATTTGTTTACAAAAAATAAAAACGAAAACAAACATCTGCAAAAATTCTCTAGCCATCTAATTCCATGTAAGCAATCGGCATGATCCTTGAATGAAAATTATCAGTGTTTCATTAGCAGCGTCCTCACAAGGGCCCTACTTATTCAGATCTTTTACATTAGTACTGTCCCTCCCATCAATACCCGCATTATTTAGAAGATCGATGTATGCAACGTAATAGATGTAGGCCAAAACGCCTAAATAGTTAATTACGTTGCATTCATCGACTCTTTTGACTTTCAGGGTTACATTACGATGTAAATGCCGTAAATGATTTTAAAATAAACCCCTTTAAAATGCGATGTTTCCTTAAGAAGAACACTTTATTACTATGGAAGGGAATAGTTCAAGGTTAAATTACATGGGATGGAAATGTTATGACATTGATATTGTATATAACACTAATATATGCAAATGAAGCGAATTTAATGGAATAGGATTAAAATATTTATTTAGTTACTGTAATGATACCGACTACAAATATGTTGAAAATGCTTGATATTCTTGTTATATGCATTACACATAATTATACTAATACAAACGATTTATAAATTTTATTATGTCATTTAGAATTTATTTTATGTATTTAGATGAACGTTAGATGAAAACTTTTTAAGGTTAGGCGATCAATTTGAATGTGATATTCATGTTCGCATATGTCCGACACATATCCTAACAAACGTCCTTTTGGACATTACTCTAAAACTTAAAAAAGTTAATAAACACAAAAAATATATCAAAATATTACACAAAATACACAGAAAGTAAAGCTGTAAACAAAGAAAAAACCGTTTACATATTTAAATTATAGACATTTATTCATCATAAATAAGCACAAGTTTCTCTTAACTTAAAAACCACAAATAATACCATTGATAACACGTTGGAAAATATACTCTTAAGAAGGATTTCGAAAGGATAAAAACCAGGTCTAAAGACAAATGCAGGGTCCCACAGACCATTTGGTTAAGTGGGCTTAAACATCAACGATTCTTCTCCGAGTCCACGCTTGGATCCTGTTATACCTGATTCTAGTTGTAAATGATTCTTTCCATAGTAAATGCTCTTTGTGAAAAATCTTTTGGCTGGCCATTTTATATCCCTATCAAATTACAAGTTTGATTTCCTGTAAACACACATGAGGACAATAGTAAATGTATAGTGGAAGTTATTGTTTTATATTCAAATAACAGAAATATTTGACCTGTTGCGGAACGAAATATCTGTAAATGTTTTAGAATAACTATAAACATAGATACAATCTTAAAGTTATATTTAACTTACTAACTGTAATTTTTTAAACATAAGCTAATTTTTAGAACACAGCTTATATCAAAAACATATAACATAATAACAACACAAACTTTCAATGAATATTACAAAGTAATGTTATATAGCGTTATCTGGTACTAAGTAGATTGAATCATAGCAATTATTTTTTCAATCTTTAACTTTATACTAGTAATGTTGTTCAGGTAGTTTAAGTGGATCCGATGGTGTATACGCATGTAATCAAACCTCTTACTTACTCTTGTGGCAGGGATCTCAAAATTTCATAATGATTAATGATTTCTATTCATTAAACAATTTTATTTTAGTCATGTTGGAATTTTTACAATGTGCTTTAAGAACAGCGTAGGCCTATGACGAAAACTTTAATTTGCGCCAGTATTAAAATTTATCAATCTCTCATTTTTTTAAAAATGGTCTGAATATTTACAAAAACACTTCATTAAACAACAGGAAAGTTATTTTACACAAAACAAGATATGAAATAACTATTCTCAAAAACGTTTTAATATGATAAGGATGGAAAGTTATACAAGACTTTTGCGACAGATCGTACCTTAGCTTAATAATATACAACAAATATTAAAATACAGTAAATAAATATTTGTCGTGATCTACACTGTGCAAAGCAAATGTAAAAGTTAAAAAAGGGCTTAGGAATAAAAGCATGGGGTGACTCCCCTCCGAGTGGTGTTCAATAGTTCCCCCTCTATGTAGTGCTCAATGGTACTTGGTGTCTTATACATCCTGCTAAAAAACACTGACCTCAACATGACACTGCTTTGTAAAACACATAGTTTAATAAGTCCCTTAAAAATTATACTAAATCTTATTTTTATTCATAAATTATTGAAAGGTAAACTAATACTATAGAGATACAATATTCAAAACGAATGAAAAAGTGTATGAACTTACTAACAATGAGTAAAAAAAACGGTATTTTTATATTGTTACAAATTAATATAATAATTGGTAATGATTATTATAAATAAATAGCAACCATTGAAGTTGAAGACAATATAAAAATTAACTGCGAAGTTGTTGTTATTTTTATTTATATTTATTTTGAATTATTATATTACTTTTGTACGAGGTGGCCCGTGCGTAAATTGCGCATTTTATAATTCTGTATGAGAGAAACTCACCTAAAGTACATGTATGTTGGTTATGAAGTGACAGAGATCTATTTTTTGTTTACTATCTGGCTTTAAAGTTCATCTGAAGGTAAGTTTAATCAGCTGTTAAATTACAATTCACTTTAAAGATTTTGTAATAAAAGTTGGTCAACATTTTAAAGCGCCCTCTAGAAATAAATTAAAGGCGAGGGGGCGAAGCCGGAAACGATATGGATTTTTTAATTAGGATTCGTCCACACGCTATATCCTAAGCTTTGAAATGACACCTCAATCTTAAAAATCGGTTCAGTAGGTCGAGAGAAAAAGGGACGTAATAGACGAAAACCTTATAGAAATAAGAAGATAGATTTTTCGATTATTTGGTTTTATAACAATGCAATATAAGTGGGTTTTAGGTGTAGGCATATGTATAGAGTTGTCTAATGGACTAAAATGTACATTCCCAACTTCTTTATGGATGAAAATATCAGAAACAGTAATTTGTGAGAAAAATATTGCTACATATTAATTGTAGGACGAACATCTAAGACTATAAAAATAAGCTCGTCTTTCCATAAATTTTTTTATTAAAAAATATGGCATGTATTTATTTCGATATTTTATTGATAACCTAATGTTTAAAATATCTTAAAAATAGTGATAATCTACTAAACGTTTCGTTGAATCCAACAAATGCAATTAAATTAATTGTTAAGTGTGTTTGTTTATGAAAAAGAAGGTATTAAGCACTTAAACCTGCATATGTTGTCGATATTTTTACTCCAGTATAAATAGCGTTTTGTTCATAGCCTTCAAACACACCTGGCGCCTAAAGTATAGAATAAATAAAGAGTCTGATACGAAATATACGTCAGATCAGAGTGCATTTCCAATATCATGATGTCTTGAGATTTGGATATCCTGAGGTTAGAAAGTGTTTGTTATACTCTTCTAAGCTACGCATTTTTATTTAGATATTTTATTAAATTTCATTCTGAATTCGAAGTAATAATAGTATTAAATTCGTATTTGGAACAATATATTTTTACGGTTATTAGGAATAAAAAAAAACAAAAACTAAATTATGGGTTTAAAGTTAGGTTGTGCATTGTGCTATTTATTATTTGTTGTTAAAGTGTGTTGTTAGGCATTTGTTATAAATATAGTTTTATAGTCTGAAAAATTCCAACATTTATAAGTCATTAAAATTTTAAAATTTAGTGTTAATAGTTAGGTTAAATAAATATTTCTATCACATCAAAACTTTGCACCCAGTGAACTTCCAACAGAATTAATTATTTTTCCCCAATAGGCACATTTGTGTTGAGAGTGTACGTTTGCCACTATATTGGTGTTTAAAGCGAGGATAAATTACAATTGAGTTAGTGTTTGCACATAACAAATTTTATAGATTAGGCCTACTGGTGTTTTATTTTACCCCTTAAACACCATAGGGAGTAAGGATGCAGGTTTGCTATAATGTGAGTTTTCTAATTTAATTGAAATTAAATCCTAATTAGTAAACTTTCCTATCAAAGGTTTTTAATATATTTCGGTTTAAAAGCGAGATAAAGGGTTTTGTTAATTTCAATTAGTGAAACTTTTGGATCCCTCCCTAATCAGTTAGGCTAAGTTATAAACTAAAAAGACTAAATTGTTTTGATTTAAACTCTTTTAAAATATTTTTTATTGATTGATTTTGAAATTTATGTAAAAATTCCAAAAACCAATATTTAATTTTTGAAACCCCATAAAACCCCGTTTTCATAATCCAATCTTACTAATTCTCAAAAGTATTAAAATTTTTACTTTTTAGGAAGAATATTAATTTAATATTTTTAATTTAAGAGTTTTAAGTATTGTTTTATTAATAAGCACTATATTATATGGTATACACCTCATTTTGTTATTGAATTTCTTTTTATAAGTTATTATTAATTTTTTTATTTTAATTTAAGATATTTTAAAGCTTTGCTTATTCTTACGTTTTATGAAGAGTAAAACAACCAAGTATATACTAAGTTTATTTTTTTAATATACGATATTCACCTAATTATTAATTGTGTATTTTATTTTATGATCAAAATTTACATTGAAAATGTATTTACTTGTAAACAATCCGTAATTTTTAATGTTTTTTTGGCAGGAAACTACATTTTTAACCCAAATAAAAATCAAGCCGTGATTAGTTATGACATAAAATACGTTCAAAAACGAAAGTATTTCGTAGCAAAATAATTATTTTTTTACAATTGAAAAAACAATTAAATTATTGTGGGTCATAAAATAATAATTTTAAAATATTAAGAATAGATGCATAGTCTCAACTTAAATTAAATTTTGTAACTGAATAACCAAGGTAAAAATAATAATTACCTAATGTCTATATTTCACATAAGTATATGTTTTAAAAGATATATTTAGACAGTACTACTAGTATAGGAAAGTAAAAAAAAAAACTTGGGAGAAAAAAGTCTATTAAAATGTATAAACAGGAGCCGGTGCGACTCGATTTTCGAGTACTGCAACATTATGTAAATATAGCACTTAGGTTAAGCCTTGTGTTATTAAAGTACAGTTACTGCGCCCCCCACACCCATGCCGCATGCTGGTAATTGCCCCATCTAAACATTGCGCTTATCCCGGCCGGCGCGGGCGGTGCTTACTTTTATATGCCGTCTTCATTATTTTACATATACATGAGCAATATACATTACATTGGGATTTGAAACAATTTTAAAATCAGTGTGATGTTCAATAATGTAAATAATTAAGTTTCCAACAACTTTACAAAAGAAAAAAAAATTTTACAAACAACAGAACATCAATAATCGGTAGCAACAAAAAGCATACTTTACAACTTAACTTTAGGATAAGATATATCGTAATCCCCCCTAATGTAAGGTCCGCCGTTGTGGCAATGGAAGACATCAGAGTAAACTCTCACCATAAGGCTCATCCACCCCCCCCCCCCCAACCTACTCCAGTGGATTAGGATTCGACCAGCTGGCGATGAATTCCAAATGTTTATGTCCCATTACAATTGGTGCTAGTGTCCATTCGGAAAAAACTTTTTGATACCTAAAATATTACTTCAAATTTTAAATCAATCTTTTTTGATAAAAATTTAAAATGTGTATGTGAAAGGAAAAATATGTAATTGACAAAACATTTGAAAGCACGTTTTGTAATTAGCTTAAACAGTTCTGTTCAAAAATACACGGATGGAAATGATTGCAGTGAGTCACTTGGACACACAATGAAACACTGTGCCGCTTTACAACTGTTCAATCCCGCTTGCCCCATCAACACGCCATAACAGCTCCCACTTCCTTCCCGAACCAATCCGGACCCTCTACTTCACACTCTGGTTCAATATACATCTTTCAACTACGTTCTTTGAGCAACGACACACCTATTCGGGGGAATTCAAAAAAGTTTTAAATGCAAAAACAACTAATTTTTGAGAATGATGTGTGCCTCTTATACTTAACATACATTTCATAGAACACACAACTAATTATTGAACTATCGATTGTAAGTAAACAGTAATTTTTTTTTTTTTTTTTTTTTTTTTTTTTTTTTTTTTAGGAAACCGTAACTATCAAACAGACATAAGTCTAAACAAACAGCCCAGTAAAACATATCTAGTACTGCAGTACAACCTTAGGCCATAATCTGGACACGTTTGCACAAAGTGTGCACAAAAATGCACGGTGGTGCATGTATATATGTATTTGCTTGCCTAATCAGTCACGTTAGGTTTGTACTTATAAATTTAAGATAAAAAATTTTATACAACAAAACTTAATACAAACCATTATTATATTTCATTGAACGTTAAAGGATACTCTTTTCATGAGAGCTTTTCATATAGTTAATATAGTTGATTTTGAAACTTATTTTATGTAGTAACTTTTTTATATATTTTTAAAAATATGTTTTAATATTATTATTAGTTTATATATTTACATATTTTTTGGTTATTTATGCACAGTAAATAGGAGATTTTTATGGAAAATTAAATATACATCCGTTATATTTTTAATCGTAATATCATATTTAACCAATTCAATTAATTTGAATCATGTTAAAATTGAAAGCACTCTTATTTTTATCCTTAAAATTATAATTTTATTTTAAGGATTCAAGAAAAGAGATATATGCATATCACACTCTCTTTCTTAATTGTTTGTTTTTTTTTTATGTTAACAGTACTCTAACAACTAAAGTTAAGTAGAATTTATTTTATTATTTGTAACAAATATTAAGGTACAAATTAAATATGTTTACTATATAACACTTAAGAGTGTATTGTTTCATTTCATAACCGAACAATTTTGATCAATTACCAATATCTTAAAATGCCATATAATAAAGTGAAGTATTATTATATTATTACCATAATAATTTCTATGTTTTTATATTATATGACGACCTGCTACCCGGCATGCTTTGCAATGCCAACGTGAGGAATGTTTTGCCCTCCAGGTTTGCTCGTTCGCTACGCTCACTATCGGTCAGGCTTAGCTCGTTCGCTGCGCTCACTTGCCATCAGGTTCAGCTCTCTTGTTTTGTATTACATATGTTCGAAAATACTTTAAATGAGAACTTCTTGTAATACTTTAAATGAAAACAGCTGTTTGAATTCATTGTTACAAGAAACACATTTTTGCAAATAGGCCTATGTTGTGTTCATAAACAACTCAGATCAAAAACCTCAAAAAACTTGAAATGGGTACGTTTATGACGGTCCTGGGGCTAATGTAAGGGCTATACGAAAAACTAATGGCTTATGAACCTTCCCCGTGAACTTTTCCATATGGTATATGCCAAGTTTCATTGAAAACGTTCTAGTGGTGTCCGACTCCATCGTTTACAAAAACATACATATACCAAACATCTCCTTTTATAGATATAGGTAGATGATTATTTAAATAAAGATATAAAATTATTGGCGAATGATATATGAAACGGTTTCTAAACGTTATAAACAAGTAATGTGATAAAGGTGGAGGATGCCATAAATCAAGCTAACAGGCCCACAAATCAAATGGGCCGACAGATTGTTTAACAAACTTGCACACTGCACAGTGCCGTCACGTCGACAACCGTTTACTGCCATTCGTTATAATCATCATATTTATAAACTCTTTCAAATTCTTTTATTCAGTTTATACTTCCGTCCCTTACTTTACTTTGATAGATTGTATATGCCGTGAATTTTTTAGTATAAAAAATCCTTTTTATTGTCAAATGAAGTTATGGAACTAGTCTCTTTTTATTTGTTGATAAGGGAATCAAACATCTGTTAATGGATAAACTTGTATCTGCTCAATAACCTTTGTTGCTAATACGACGAACGTAATTCGTGCACTTACCGCGATGAGTTCGTACTTGGGACCCAAAAATGTGATTTAATGTACTGTTCTTAATAGGATATTGAACCGGTAAAAGTTTATCCGACAATTTGAAAATACAATATCCAGTTGTAGGAAAACTAATTCTACACAGTAAGCAATTCATAAATATAGAAAAGGTTGTAAAAAATTTTAAAACTTTTTTAAAGTGTTTTTAAAATTATGAAAGATGGCATTTATTTCTAAATATAATACATCAAAAACCATTTTGTAATGGTTTCACAAATTGTTAAAAACTCAGAAATTCTAAATATTTTAAAACCATTTAAAAAACCTTTTAAATATGCTTTTTTAACAATTTAAAAATACACAAGCGGCACAAAGTTGCTGCCGCTGGAATGAATGCATCTCGCGACCCTTGGTTCACCGTATTGCGCCTCTACTGACCACAACACGCCACTCTCCATGTGACATGAGATTTGTTAGACTACCTAGCCAGTTGATACTAAAGTTTTTTTGCGTTCTTGCACATTTTCCACGTAGGCCTATTTTTATGTCCTCGCAAATACGTTAGGTCTTAACTACAGTTTCTAGTTACATGTATCATGTGTAAATGTTTAACAAATTACAGTTTATAACTTATAGTTATGTTAGAAATTCGTGGCGAAATTGTACGTATACATAATTATTGTTTTTTAATGGTCGAATGCAAGATTTTGCCTCAGTTTTATGTTCCTGATAATTTGTAAATATATATTGTTATCTTAATTATCTTAAAGCATAAAATTAGTGAAATAGGTATCAAGATTGTATTCCAGTAATCAGTGATGTATTTTCTTAAATAATAATGGCATTCTTTGTATACTAAATCCTCTATCAGGTTTTAAGTTGATAATGTTATTAATATTATAATTTATTATTATCAAGAAAAAAATCAAAGTGATAATTTATTATTATAGAAGTCTTTTAATTTGATCATTTCATTCTTTGACATTATTGGTAATCATCCAAACCCTTCCTTTAAATTTACATGAAAACCAAACACCGTCTTAAGCATACTTTACAGCATAACTTTAGGATAAGATATATTGTTACATAAGATATATTGTTATTGATACATTTCATTCTTTGACATTATTGGTAATCATCAAAACCCTTCCTTTAAATTTACATGAAAACCAAACACCGTCTTAAGCATACTTTACAGCATAACTTTAGGATAAGATATATTGTAATCCCCCCAAATGTAAGGAATATTTTTTGCCATAAATACTATTATTCATATCCTTATATAAAACATAAGGATACAACGTTTCCTTGTATAACGTATAACGTTTAATTGTATTTAAACGTTTTCATAAAAAAAAATAAAAAAAACAGCAAGAATGGATACCACCACAAATATTACTTGTAAATATCTTTATAAAAATTATGTATTTGGAAATAATACGAATATTTTAAAAAGTTTTTGAATGCAATTTTATAAGAAAATTAAATATTATAGTTTTTTTATAATGTTATGTACAAAACTATACGCCTACCGTAACGATTAAAATGTTATCAATTTGTTATATTATTTTTTGATTTTTTTACTAAATATCAACAATGATTATGGAATTAAAATTTTATAATTAATAAAATAATTTTGTAATCTCTTTAATGCTATCTTGGTAGACACATATTTTTATATACTTGTTTAGTTTTTTTATGTTTTTTTCGGGTAACAAAATCTAACAGTTTATACTAGAAGACAATCTATTTTATTGCTTCAAAAGATACATTCTTCAATTGTCCATAAGGGCCTTGTGCTAAATTGGTTAAGAATGCTCTAGAGGTCTAATGAATTACGAATTTTTATTATTGTTGCAGAAATTTAGTAGATGACGTAAATCTATGTTGCCACCTTTATAGCGTGGACAAAACAAGAGGGATATGTACATTTAAATGAAAAGCACATTATTTTTACGTAACATGTCAATATTGTATCTATTTAGATTTATTCGAGGTGCGTCCCACGTGTTTTGTGCACGCTAGAAAGGCGTAACATAGATTTGTGTTCTATTTTTTTAGGTTGATTGAAATTGTTGTCAATTTTGTATTATACCCGAAAACAATCACAAGTCAAATTCCATTAGACCCTCGATGCATGATCAACATCTTAGCGCCTAGACTTATATGATTAGCACAGTTCCTCTTAATACTACCACCAAAGATCCATGTAATCTCATTAGAACCAATTTAAACATTTATCGAATGGGCCGTCATCATCAAAACTTTGCAGTGACGTTTGGATTATATTAAAAAATATAATTAATCAAAGAAAGTCATTATAGAGTAACTAAAATAAAAGATTTAAGTATATCATAGCTTCAAATACTTAGATGTTTTATAAATTTACACAATATTAAACGATTATTTTAAACATATTTTGGTATATCATTAGTATTTCTCTGTGTTATTGTAAGCAGTAAAATAAAAATTAATGTTGTAAAGCAATATTTAACAACATATAATCAATGTATGTAAAAAACAAACAAACACCACGAATAATTATTTATTGTATAGAATCAATTTTTTTCCTAACTATGCTCTAGTATAATAATTCTGGTAAATACGAATATAATAAGTATGAACAAAACATTCCAGAGAATTAACTATAAATATAAAAACACCGTATTAAACGTGTTTAGGTAAGGATTTTTTTTACCAAACTGAAGCCTCGAGCTGCTGTCATTTCAAATTCTTCCCGGAACTGAAAACTAATCAATAGAAGCGATACGCTGTTGGAGCAGTAATTGGGGAGGATTTCCACTAAGACCACCCATCTCAGTTTCTCATTATTGTTCATAGAATATATTGGTTTTTATCCTTCTATGAACGTATAGTTTATCAAAATTAATAGTTAAATTGTTTTAACTAATACTGGAAGGATTTATTAGAAAGTTTCAAATGGTTATCAATGTTTAAATTTTCACAAAAATATAAAAATGGCATAATGTGGATATATTTAAGCAAAATCCATAATAAATTAGTCTTTTTCATAATATTAAATTACCTAATATTTTCCCTTTACAAAATGAAGACTATTTTATTTTAGATGACAAATTATGTAACTTGGTCTTGACTCATTCAATGTCTTTGCAATGAACCGCAAAACGCCCATAGCTCTGCCAGTTTATGAAAGATAAACTTGAGTGGCTAAGTTGAGAAGTAGGCCTCGACATGAGAGCAAGGGTAACTCCCCTCTTTGTTTTGCGCAACAGTTCTACACAATGCTCCTTTTTTAGTTAGGATAAAATCTTCCCATTTAAAAAAAAATAGGCTTTACAATAAACGAGACAATAAATTGTGTTCCGAACTTAATAACAAGGTTAACAATTTAGTTACCAAGACATACTAATTAGAATATAGGATAACTTTTAGGTGGCTTTATAAAGGACAATACTATTTGGCTTGTATTCCTTTTATACATCTTATATAAAAAGTTTATTTGTAAAGAAAAAATATGTAATATAGGAAAAATACTGTAACTTGAAAATAAGAATACGGTTTTTCTCAAATTAATATACAATGTACTCCAATATACAGTAAATACAATTGATGTTTTTGTGATTTGTGTTTAATTTCTTGGTAGCATCCTAGTTTGAATTTAGCTTACCACTTTCTAAAGATAAATTTAATCAAGTAATAGAAATCTCATTATCCAAATTGAGTTACCAATCAATTGTACCTGTTTAAATGTTTAAGCCTCCAAGTTACTATGCAAAAAACTAAACAAAATCAAACATGATATAAAAAACATCCAATCAGCGTCACCAAAGGAAAATAAACCTATGTGATAATCTAAGGACATCAGATTATTATTACAATGTTCAGGCAAGTTAAAAATTAACTTTCATCTTTATGCATGTAATGTCATCACCAGTTAACAAACTGAGAAATACTTGCTTGGAAGACCGGAGCTCGAACCAAGGAAATAAAAATCAATTGCTCATTTATAAATTGAAATTACAAAATGTTCATAAAAACCTTACTCTTTGGAATAAGTTTGAATGTGACGTAACATGTAAAAAGAGCAATGTAATGTATGAAAGGAAATGTTACTACTTAGTACGATAAATATTGCTTAAAGGTTTTTGCGATTGATAACCCACTTTGGACGTTTTAATTCACTTATTGTTCACCCATT